>BFEA01000645.1:518999-531499 GCA_003427395.1 Chara braunii
AGACCCGCGGTGATTGCTGGTAGCATGTTACATCCTGTCTCTTATACACATCTAGATGTGTATAAGAGACAGGAGAGAGAGAGAGAGAGAGAGAGAGAGAGAGAGAGAGAGAGACGTAGAAGGAGAGACCAGAGGCAGTCCCTCAAATATAAAGATTAGTTGAAGAAGAAAAACAGAAAAAGACACCACGCCACGAAAAATGAGGTCAAGCATGAACACGACGACGGGAAGCAAAACCATGGATTAGAAAGGGCGGGGAAAACGAATAAAACACGTTACCTTTTCGTTGAACATAACTTATCCCCCCCCCCCCCCCCCCCCCCCCTGTCTCTGTCTCTCTCTCTCTCTCACTCTCTCTCTCTCTCTCTCTCCCCCCCCCCCCCTCTCTCTCTCTCTCTCTCTCTCTCTCTCTCTCACACACGACAAGCCCACCCGTTCCCCCCTAGTTCGTCTGGAAACTTGACCAGCTATGCGAGCATTTAGCACATTGAGTTCATCAAATGCAGAGGGCAACGGAGCGTGTAAGGACAGGGTATGAATGAATGAGTAGTGAATGGTCAATGAAGACAGGGAGAAAGAGCGTATACAGAGGATGTGTTGGGAGAAGAGAGGAGATTGCAAAGACCTGAGCAGTCAAGAGAAGAGCGGATATATAGACTTATATAGACAAGAGAATAGGGGATATATATAGATATATGTATGGGGTCACTGAACAGACGGCATATATGTGGGGTCAGTAAACAGACGGCAGACGGAGCTGAGGAACAGGCTAGCCTCCTAATAGCGTAGAGATTTATCGATCGACTAATCAGCTGACGTGGTCGTTGATGTGACTCCTGGCTTCCCGCCAACCCCTTGCAAGATTCAACTGAGCCCGCCCTCCCTACCTCTCCCTCCGACTCTCCCGCCATCGCTTGAATGCGCGCGCCCGCCCGCGGCCGTATCACGGCGCTCCTCCCTCGCGCGCGACCGAAAGAAAGAACGCCCCGCCGCCCGACCAGACCGACCGACCGACCGACCGACCAACCGACAGCCGAGGCGGACCAAGTGACACACTCGCAGAGTCGCCCCCCCCCGGCGACGGAGATCCAGATCGCAACTGATAAAAGACAAAAATATACATAATATAATAAGTACAAATATATATGTATATATATGGAACAATGGAACAAACATTGACAAAAAAGGGAAGGGAAGTGAGGGAACTGAACGGGAACTGAACAGCCCGCCATGCCATGGGCCCTCGCTCCGCTTCTCTCGACATGGAAAACAAGACAAAAATAATGGCGGTGTATCTTTCCATCTTCTAACGGAAGATTCACTTTCGTTTTGAACATTTCGAGAGTAGTGGAGGCGGCCCGCGATGGGCGGCGAGCCGGAAACTGCGCAGGCGCGACGGCGTAGCAGACGGGGACGAAAGGTCGGGCTATCGATCTGCAGTAGGGTGCCGATGTCGCAGCATCAGGGAGTGTGTCCCGACCGGAGGAAAAATGGCCTGCGCTGGTGGGCTGATACGGCCTCGGGGGTACGGTTTTCTGCGCTGAAGGCCTGGAAGAGACGGGTGACTATCTTTCTTTGAATGGGGGGTCCCCTAAGGGGCGACATCCCCCTTGCATGGATTATAACGGGTAAGCCCCGTCGATCCTCATTATCTATGGACAGAAGACTTGTCGGTGCTAATCAGTCAGAGGACGTGGGACCTCGTTTCCGAACATCAAACATCACCGCTGGTAGTAAGAGGTGTGCTTCTGTGGTGGATGTATCCCGCAGGACACAGCAAATCCCCAGACCATCCACGGCTAAACTCCCACGAGCAGGGATTAAACCACCAGTACTTGGCTCACCTATTGGCCGTAGATAAAGAGGACCGTGCACATGGGATCTCGGCCCAGTAATACAATGCAGATCCCCAGACTACCGGTAGCCCCGTCAAATTGTACCCGCCGGAAGCCTGACATTTCGGGCACTGACGTACATTCTGAATGGGAATGCTGCAGGCCAAGCGGTCCATGCGCTCTGACCAAAGAGTACGAGCCCCCTGCCTTCAGTTCGCAAGAGAACCCCCCTCGATTGTGGACTTGCAGAGATAGAACGCTCAGATCCGTTTGGTAGGGAGCAAAGCCTGCCCGAAAATTGTCCGGTGTCCCCTCCGAGAATGGAAGCAACATGAACAAAGGAGGGGTCCGACCGGGCGCCTCTTGCAGTCCCTGCAGATGTCACTTCAGGTCGGCGCGAATTACTGTGGCATTTTCGAGGGACTCGGTAGTCGCTGCTCACCCACTGTAGTTCAGCTACGGCAACGCCCCTGCTGGTCGGGTGGATCCCTCCTAAGAGCGGCCCGGTAGTATCCCCCTGCATGTGCGGCTTGGAGTAATGTCTACATCAACAACCTAAGGGAAGTCAATCCTCGTGGTATATGGCGGCATTCAGAAGCTTCGGTCAACCGTGATGGTATAACTCTTCTTCCCCGAACCACATGCCCTGTATACGAGAGTGGTATAAAAGTTATTGGAAGCCTCAGTTACCTCTTGTAATCGTCATAACTCCTTTTATCCTTCTAACAAGTTTATCATCTCTCCAGATGGAGGAAACCTCACAACCGGGTACATCACAACAGAAAGTGTACAGCAGGGAAGAGAAGAAACAAATCCGTTCGTTGTTGGAAGCATGCTATTGAGATGGGGTTCTTCTGTCAGAACTAGATATAGGTGTGGTGAAAATTGGGGATGATTTTGCGTGATTTAATGTAAATGAAAGTTTCTCCAAACTGAATATTACATGGCAACGACAACATGCGATCACAATCTTGTTTCAAGATGGGAACAAAGTCCTCTCGAACGATGTGAAGAAAAAATGGCTTGTACTTATGACGACTCTTGGTATGATTGAAACGGTTTTCACCTCTTAGCAGTAGCGGATGCAGTACCCAGGGTTCGATCCCTAGACCTCACCCTACCCATGTACAGTATCTGTGTAGACCCCGAGAATTGAACTTGTGACCTGTGTATTCGTAGGCAGTTGGTAGACCTGTCGTAGGTCCATAGACAGCAGGGGTTCGATCTGTAGGTCTATAGCGTAGGAGTCTTAGTGAGTTCTGGAAGCTTAGCTGTAGACCTTCTAGAAGGTAGGCAAGTGGGCAAGTGGTGAGGCAAGTGGTGGACTAAACCGCAGTGCAACAGCAGTGCAACGGCGGTAGGATAGCGGTGAGTCCACAGTCAGTCAATGGAAGGTCCAGTCAGTCCCAGTCCGGTCCAGCAAGTACCACAGGGGGACTGTAAGCACCAAGGGCCGATGGCAAAGGGCAGACCAACGAGTTTCTGAAGTATAAATCAAGAGGCAGCGCCCAGCCATTCATTCATTCCTGCGTGAGCCATGCGGAAGCGCTGCCACAGCGACTTGTGAAAGGAGGTCTGCAGATGAGCTCGGAGGACGCAGTGGGCTAGAGAGAGGGAGTTAGCATAGCGATAGGGTAAATGCAGCGACAACTGCCATAGCTGTAGTTAGTAGTGAGTGTGTGTGTGTGTTCGAGTGTTAGAGTGATGCGTGTGCGATATCCAGGGTGATCCAGTGTATGTGAACAGTGAGATGTTTGGGCGCTGAAGTCGCCATAGCCAATTGAGAGTGAACTCGTATCTGAAAGCCATATCTCTGATATTTGAGTGGGCGCATGTCGCCAGTATGCTGCGTTGCTGTTTACATGCATGAAAAGTGTGTTTGAGAACGAGTCTGATTGCATGATATTGGATTGATTTTAGAGTCGACTAAAAGGGGACACTATCAAAATGATGGGGAAAATTCAGTATCATTCGTTTCTTCTCAGAGTTCGATTATCGAATGGATAATTACGAAAAAGGAAGATAAGATAACTTTAGGAAACAAAACCTATAAGATTGTCTTTCTTCCTTGGATGACGATGACCGAGATGGAGTACATGGAAGTCGAGTCCAAATTCGTTTGGATTCGGTGCCCCCGAGTACCCCTCCAGCTCTTAGTCGCACTTCAAACAGCGGTGGAAAATACATTTGGGGCGGTATTAAAAGTAGACCCGTTGGAGCAATACGAGGACGAGCCAGAGTTGGCAATAGTCTGCTTTGACCTAGACTTTCGGGCTAAAGTGGCGATTAAACCCTGACTGTTGATTGGAATCCCGAGACAAGGTGTGTATTATTTCAAAGTCATCTTCTCCAACACTTTGTGGTGTGTTGTATGTCGAGTAAATTACCATATTGAAAAGGATTTCTGTTGCATTGCATACAAAGATCCCGACCTTTTTACTGATCATATGGTATTGAAACCTCACCCCGGAAACCAACTTTTTTTAGGTTTGTGTCCTTGGGGGAGGACCCTCCTGCAACCGGTTTTAGGCGGTTCACCGCTCACTGCAGACCGAGGGTAGGGGTAATCCATCCAACACAATATCGCAATAAAGAGGACTCACCGCCACGAACACAAAGTCGTCGATTACGGGAGCGGGTGGGGTACTACTAGGAGGGGAGGTCAACAATCAACCCTTGTCAGTGCCTTAGTGCCTAGTGCAGGTCAAATTGGACAACAAAGGGGGGACAAACAAGAGGTGATGAACACACTTCGAGTAAAACAAATGGTATGAACACTGACAACGTGGAGATGGAAAATGGATCGGGGGGTGCATCAGCGAATCCTTTGATCAAGGCCCTGAAGAAAATTACAAAATTTGACAGAGGTAAGAGGAGGGGGCAATCTCCCTTAAAGAAATTTCAAACTTTATGACTTTGACTATGTCGGGGCAAGAAAGAAAGGGAAGGGAATTGGGTCGGGATCAGAATCTAATGAGGAGTCTCTTGTAAACAAAGACTCAGGTAATTGGAAGTCCGCTCATCATATGGTGTTAAAAAAAACGGAACCCCGCTCCACGTTGGACAAAGAAGATAAGGATATTTTGTAGATTCTAGTCCCAATTTTATGCGTGATCTCCAATAAGAAAATGATGGTTATAATCTCCCTAACTAATGACAATAGATTAGAGTTGCCGACAACAGATAAACGATGTTGTCATAGTCCTGACTGAAAATGTTATTATGAACAAAATGACAACTAGAAAGATTATTCCAGAAGGACTTTAAACTATGATCATTCCGCAAAAATCAAAGACCATAATGTGGAAAGTACCAAAGAAGATAAGGCGTGATTCTACTTTATTCCTATGAAATTTCAGATGAATGATTTGACGAATAGTATTAATACCAATCAAAACAAGTCCTGGTTTCCTCTGTTGTCGTTGTCCTCCACGTTCAACAAAGAGTTGCAAAATATTTAAACTCCTCTGGGAATCCCAATTGCAATCATCGTTGAGTGGCTACAAATTGTTACCCAGAGGGAATAGTTGTTAACAAATAAATTGGGAATATTGCTAAATAAGTTATGAGAAAAAAAACGTCAGGAACTGAACAAGGAGAAGACTTACGGCCTCGTAAACGGTCTTAAGGGACTCAAGACGGTGCATGTCAGATCCAACCAATAACCAACGTCTCGGGTGCTCATGCCTCGGAAGGGCAAGCTCAAACTTCAAGTTGTTTTTTATAACGTTCGTAAGTTATGTGATATTCATGTAAAACAGGAAAAAAAACATATTTAACTCATAAGTATATTAACCAAAAACACAGATAGTCTTCCTCCAAGGAACAAAATTGGATGAAGATAAATGCAGAGAAGCCGAACGATGGTGTATCGGCCAACAATTATGGTCCCCTACACAAGGAACCAAAGGTAGCACGACTATATTACTTCATAAAGATTTGAAGGCCGTAATCCTAAATTTCATGGTTGATATATAAGGGAAGTGAGTCTGGGTAATGTTCAAAGTAGGATCAAAGGATTGGATAATGATGTCTATGTACATACCTTTTGGTTATAGTGAAATGATAATAGTCATTATTGCGGAATTACCTGTCATAATGCCTGCTACAAAAAATCTTATTATCGCTACTAATTGGAACACTATACTGAATTGAGATTTCGGCAGTACGAAAATATAACCCATTCGGTCGAACAATAAACTTTTGCACAACTTTAGAGCTTCACAAGAACCGTTTGATGCTTAACGAGTTTTATACACAGATGCTCATGAATATACCCAGGTTGCTTCCCAAATCTCACCAGCTACACATCGTATGAGTTTCCTGCTTATAAAATAATAACCTTGGGATGAATGCATGCAAATTGCTATCTTCTTCTCCTCCATATCATACCACCAACCGGTGGTGGGCGAGTTAAAAATTTGAGAGGCCCCCAAAAAAGTCTTATCCTATTATAAATTGAACGTTACATTACTTCAGGGTCAATAAGTTGTTTTCTGGGCGGAACATCAATTATCCATGTGGCAGGAAGCCAAACCATTATTCGAAGTACCGGATGACTGTGTTCAAGTTGATATCCTCATTTTACAATATGCATTCAATGTCATTTATCAGATAAGAGCAAAAAATAAAAAATATGAAGAAAAACTAATCATGCAATGAATCAAAGAATCACAGGGTGATTTTGGTCTAGACCCCATCTTGAACACCTACTGGTCCACGATCCAAAAACAACACATGACAAAACTTGAGGAAATGCATATTCAAGAACAATAACAAATGAAAAACTAGCTTACTCAAAAACATATCATGACTGAGGACAAATTAATCAGGAGACATTTTCCTTATTAATTTCAAACCATTTGCTAACTTGAAAGGTTGTAATAACCCAAACAATCCTACCACATTCGGATTTTTTTTACATTGCATAGAAGCCATTATTTTACGTTTAGCTAGTACTAAAAAAAAAACTCATAGTAAAAGTGGTTTGATGAAAGAATTGATCCAACCGTTTGCTACACAAGCTCTGATCTGCGTAGCATACCGAACAAGTTTGGAGTTTTTCCGAATATCTGAACATGTTTGGGTGTTCCGCCGAATGCCTCACGAACATGTTCGGTTGAAATAATTAAAATTAAAAATAAAAATAATTTTTTTTTTGATTTTTAACTCGAATTTGGTTACGAATTTGAGCATACCTCCCAAACAAAAGTTGTTTGTATTATTATTTTACATAATATATTTTTTCATATTTTTTTGAGAATTATATATTTTTTATATTTTTATGTTTGAGTTCGAAGGGTCTTGGTGCTTGTTCGTGTTTGGTCATGAACGTTCGGGTTCGGTCACCGAAACCGAACATGATGCTACACAGACTCTGTTCTTATATGCGTTTTAACAGATATGTGAATATAAGAGGTTGTACTTCAAATATATTTTAACTTCCTGTTACCCTTATGGCGGGATGCATTCAGACCTACGGATTATTAGTAGTTTTGGAGTCACTATGAAAGAATAATTTCTACATAGGTCACATTAGATCTGGATGGACCTCCCACATTGGAAGAATTGTTAATAACGATAAAACAAATGGCAAAAGGAAAAATCCCTGGGGAACACGGACTTCCCATCGAGATCTATCTGGCCTTATGACCTTAGTTTGATCTAATGCTATTACAAATTTTCAATCAAACCTTGGTTGGAGGTAAACTAACAAACAATATGATGAAATTAATTATTATTTTTTTAAACAAAAATGTAAAAAAAAAAATTGTAACTGAAAGTCACTTTCCCTGTTGAATGCACCCTGTAATTTGTTGGCAAAAACTTTAGCATTACATCTATCCAAACACCTATCGGGTTCTATATGAAGGGAGCAAGGTGCTTTTATGAAATATAAAACTATAATAAAAAATATTGTGATGACCACTCAAACCCTGAAAATCATAACAAATTACAATCTTGATATTGTTATTCTCCTTCTTGATATACAAAATGCATATGATCGGGTGGGGTGAAATTTCGTAATGACTACTCTGAAGAACATGGAATTCAGTTTGCCTTTTGCGAGTGGGCTATCCGTACTCAGATGTCAGGACTACGGTTATGGTAAAGACCAACAGTGAATGAAAATTTCTCTCACCCGTTCCTTACGCCAGGGTTGTCTCTTAGCCTCCCTGTCATTTGTTATTCACATGGAAGAGTTATTAGACAATATCTAATACAATCCAAAGATCAAGAGTTTGACCGTACAAAACAATCTCTACTGGAAAGGGGGGGCCTTAACTGATGATTTGGTAGTAGCCTGTATAAACTAGGTGAAAAATTTGAAAGTGGTTATAAATGTTTTAAAAACATACCGTGAGCGGCGTGAGCTATATGAGGTTTCTATTAACTTTACTAAATCAGTATATTTCTTACTCCTCTCCTATACATTGCATGTTAATTGAGGTTTAAAAGCAATGTTCGCCAATGCCTTTAATCGCCTTTTGGGTATTCCAGTGTTCCTAACATACAACACCGAGTCCTTAGATGACCTACTTGCAGAAAAGTACTGCAACATAATATTCACCTAGAAGAATACTAGATATCTCTCCATCTTGGGAAGAGCTCTGGTGTAACAACAACAACAGACTCGGTAGTGTGGCTCATACAGACGGTGTACTTGCTGACAACATAGTGTACGGGAAGACTCAAAATGTAGTCAGGTGCTTCGTTTGGATATAGGAAGCACAAGAACAACAAGGGTATATGCCGAGAAAGGCTTGGGAAGCAATTACTTTCCCAAGACACTAGGGAGGTCTAGGTATAATAGACTCAAAGCAACAGAATGTTGCGTTTCTGGCGATGGTCAAAACCGAGGAGTCATGATTGCAACTGGCAGTGAAGACACTCGGTGAAGATAAAATCTTCATAGGTAGGAGGATGAACCGGTATGTCTTTTGATCTGGTTGTATATGAATAAGAGACCGAACTTCAGGTTCTTTAAGAGCATTTCTTACGGCATGACACAAGGTGTTTCCGACAAAACGGGATCCGCCAATAACCAAGTGTACAATATTTTGATAGATTATGTTTGAGAATCTGCTAATCCTAGAACCAAATGACTTTCCTATCCCAGTCCATGAATCAAAGAGTAATTTTGGTAAGTCATGGGTAAAGGAGGGGGTTGTCGGGGTAAGGGATGTTTAGGACGAGGATTCTTTGAAATGGATAAACCTCATATAACTTAAGGAACGATTGCCCAAATCAAGGAATCTCTCTCAGGATTTTTGCAGAGTATCACAGACAGTTCCGCAAGACTGGATGAGAACACTAAGAACAGACCCAATTCTCCCAAAAGGTTTATAACCGATCAATTTTGCACATAGTGGGGCCAACACTGGAAGGCTACAATCTAGGATAACACTGCAAACGCGACATTTTCAAAAAAAAAAACATGCAATAAAAGTGTGCACTTGAACTCTCTAGAGTGGTTGGAGGAACTCTATGTTACAAAAATGAGTCCAACGGCTCTTGAAGGAGAGACGGGTAACCACATGTGGTTAATGGGGACCCCCCAGTTTCAGTTCCTGGGTAACAAGTCCAAAACTGAAATTAGGCTTTGGGGGTGATTTTTTTTTTTTTTTTTTTTTTTTTTTTTTTTTTTTTTTTTTTTTTTTTTTTTCAAGGTTGTTGTTGTCTTACTTCAAGGTTGTTGTGTACCAAATTTGGTCTCATTTGGAGCATTGGAATTTCCTCTGATAAGGCCATTTCCAAAAACGCTGAAAATTCTGAAAATTCGCTAAGTCCAAAATGTCATTCAAGTGCACTGTTGCCTTACTGTTTCACCCTGTTTTTATTTTATTTTTTCGTTTTTTTTCTAATGTCTTGTTAATATGGTGTGCACTCTATGGAATGATGCAATTTTTGGTTAAAAAGGGCTTCTGGTTTTCTTATAAATAGCATTAAAAAAACGCCAAAATTTTGGGTCTCCTTTAACCGCCTCTCCAATTTGGATGCTTTTCCTTCTTTCCCTTTAGCGATAGATGGGTGGCTTTTCAGATTTGGCCTGTTTTGTTTAAGGTCGTTCAAGCTGTTGTGCGTACCCCCTTTCATGAACGGAGGGTCTGTGATTGGACCCGGTAAGTCACGGGGAGCGGAAATAATTTTTTTTTTTTTTTTTTTGGCTGGGGGGTTTTTTTTTTTTTTTTTGGGTAGGAGGGTGGAGGTCATCGGAGAGTTTGTTATTTTTTTTCACAAAGATTTTTTTAATTAAAAATTAAAATAAAAATCAGGAAACCAGCCAAAATGAGCATTTTTGTTTGTTCTTTTGTACGTTATTTTGATTTTTTTTCTGTTTATGTCATTACGATGTGGGGCTTGTGGCGACGGTGGCAGGGTGAGCCGGAAAAAAAAAGGAGGAAAAATAAAATAAAATAAAATAAAAATAAAACACGGCGCTCTCATGGTCTGGCCGGTCACGGTGAACGGCCGCCGTTCACGGACGCAGGGGCATATGACCGGCCGGTCACCGTTCACTGACCGGGGCCGGCCACGTTCGTGGTGCAAGCACGGCGTTCAAGTACAAAGCTGTGGATTCTTGGACTACGTTCAAGTACAATGCTGTGGACTCTTGGAAAAGCCTTCTACTAGTTTGTGTTCAACTAGGAAGGGGTGGGCCTACCTATATGGAAATAGGAACTGGTACATCAGTTTGGTCTCTTCCCTTTCTTCCCTTGCTTGCACGTCCTCGGGTAGTGCCGCCTGGGAACGGGGAGAACTGGGTAATTTGTTGATGAACAGTGGACTGCGTGACCCAGGTATGAACCTGGTCGGTGTGCCCAGATCATACCAAGAGGTTGCATTCGTTGTGTGGGACGCCGGAACTGACCATAAGCCCTAGTACCAGACCTTTGCCAAGCCTACCGTCTGAAACATAAATCATGCTACCCGAATGGCTGCATTATGGCTAGTGCTGCCAGCCAAAGACGTCGTCCACAGCCCGAGCTTGCCCAAACCCCAAAAAGACCCGTAATGTCGCATTTTCGCCTATAAAAGCTTACCTGTGCGAGGTACTGGTGGTTTATTTAACACATTACGCGCGCAAGTGCTTCTCCACCCGCAGAGTCAACTCTGACCCTTCATCAACCTTTAGGCTTTAGCAGCTCCCTTTTCTTTCTGTTTTTGGGTTACGAACCTTTAACGGCCTACCCTCCTGGTTCTTGGCGAATGGCATTGGGCACTGGCATGGTTCAGTGCATCTGGTCCTTTTGTGTTTTTTTTTTTTTTTTTTTTTGACAAAAACATCCCCGGGCTGCCTATTATTGGGGGTGATAAGAGCATCCTCCAATAATAGGCTCCCTGTTATAGATGGCTCCAATCTTATTGGTGGGGAGCTGCACCAGCTGGAAATCCGGTCCAGCGTCCCAATTACAAAGACGGAGCAAGTTGTAATCTGTAGACGACGGACAGCATCGATTGCCCTCAGACGACGGACAGGATTGACTGCCCATCAGACCGAGATGGTGGACTAACCTTTTTCCTGGCAACAGCTTGCTTGATCAATCATGTGCCCAGCTACCTACCAAACCCTAATGAAGGAGAATCCCCAGACCTCTCCAATCCAGAGAAACAAACTACCCACCCTCCGATCTTCCTATCTCAACCACTCATCAGGCCGCAATTACTGTATCTGATTTTCAAAATCATACCCGCCCTTCTCAAACGATGAACAGGAAATTCCAAAAATGCGGCCATCAGGTCTCCGTTACTGTATCTGATTTTGTAACCCATACCCGCCCGTCTCTAAACGATGACCGGAAATTTCCTAAAACATGGGCGGGCACAGCATGTTGTGGGGGACGTGCCTTGTGGTGTATGCCTATCATTACTTGAGCACTAGCAAAAAGGGCCACGTGGCTTATACGTCGTTTTTATTATTTGTCTGATTATTATCCAGAGGCAGCAGGTAGATGCCAAGCTTTCGTCAAAGCTGACGTGGCAACAATCCGGAATTACTCCCGTAGCCGCCTCCCTTCTGTCTGCCCTGGTCGTTCGTTCACTCCCCCATCATTTCCCCCGCGGGATCTTCCATACCCGTCTTCCCATCCGGGACCAACCATAGGGCTCCCTTTCACCTACTCCCGATGGGGGCACCATTCCCCTGCGCACCCCTCCCCTCGT
The DNA here is from genome assembly GCA_003427395.1 of Chara braunii. Classification (NCBI taxonomy): domain Eukaryota; kingdom Viridiplantae; phylum Streptophyta; class Charophyceae; order Charales; family Characeae; genus Chara; species Chara braunii. Next base: position 530,999 of record BFEA01000645.1, read on the forward strand.
TCTCATGCACCACCCACCCTGAACGAGGAGTCCACAACTCTCCAATCCAGCGAACACGCCTACCTTCTTCCCCCGAATACAACGTACGGTCATTATAGCTGTATTTGAGGCATCTTTCAGTCTAGATACATACAGCTATAATGACCGTACGTTGTATTCGGGGGAAGAAGGTAGTCGATAGATCTGCCAACCCATCTGACGTTGATGGCGCCTTACCCCGCTGCTGCACTCACTGCCCGCCCTGATGTCCCTCGCTAGCAGTGCACAGGGACAACTGTTGTAACTCGTTTTGTCTTGCCGCAGCTGAGGTTGAGCATCCCCGTGCAGCACATCGTTTGCCTGATCAAGCCGTTCTCCGCTTCCACAGTCTATCTTCAGCAGCTCCTGATCAGGCACATGAAGATATCGTATCCCTTGTTCGGTCCACTCCCTCACCTCAGGCTCCGTTGTTGCCTGGAAGAAGAGACCGCAAGGAACTGCTTGTTGCCCTAGTTGTAGTTG
>BFEA01000645.1:582527-593617 GCA_003427395.1 Chara braunii
CACACACACGCACACACACACACACACACACACACACACACACACACACACACACTTACAAATGGCAATCCCACGTCCGGGCGAAGGCGCTGTCGGCGCGAATACCCTTACGAGGGTATCCGCCCTGGTTTTTGCAAGCGACAGAAAGGAAGTTGGGTTAAAGTTTAAGCATACCACGCTAGGCGCGACTGCGTCTGTGATTTACGTTGACTGGATGGTTGACTAGAATAGAGAGTGTGTGGGTGCGCGGATTTTTGACCCGCACGTGATCTTCTCAGTTATTGATGACTGAAGAGTCGGCGGTGCGATCGCCGGCCAGAATTTTATCTGATTAAATAGAGATTAAAAAGGTAATATCTCGTTGATTTACGTGCTTGCCTGTGACCCATGCGCATGTGCGGAGGACGGCATCGACGATGAGGAGGCCTTGGAGTGTTTTCAGTAGATCCGCGCGCCGAACGGTGTCCGTGCATCTAGGCGTCCGTCATGGTTAAAACCCAGGTTTGGGCCTAGCATTAGCGGTTACGACATTGGGCTTCTATTTGGGAGGTTCAGGGATCGAGATCGAGCGCCGGCGCGGGTATATTAGAGTAGTGCAAAGGGGCGGAGGGGTTGAGAGCCCGACGGGGCTATTCCGCTTGGTTTTGCCGCCGGCGACGCTAGGACGGTGCTGGCACTATCTCATTCCCTGTTGACACGTCCCGACGACTAAGAATTCTAATAAGTCTATTTATTTTTTTATTATTATTGTTTTACTTTTTGTTACCGTTCCGACACCCCGTCCATTTGGGCGCAGTGTCGAGCTTAGTGGCCGCCGCGGGAGTCAAGGACCTTGACTAGACGGGCCCGTTCGGATTTCTGCATGTTCAGAAGGCTGACAAAATTCCCTTATCTTGCCGTCGTGACTAGTCGGGCCGAGGTGTCCGACGTACATGCGAGCCGGTGAGTAATTAGCCCGTGGGGCGGAAGAAACCTGAGTGGCGAGAAGCCTCTGTGGGTGCACCGTCCGTCAACCACGATCTGTTGTATGAGGTTTGGGTGTGAGCATGCCGCGGGGCTTTCCTCCGTGTCGGACATCAAAGTTCTCGTTTGAATAATTGCTACTTCCACCGGGATCTGCACCAGGCCACCTAGGCCGGTGCTTGGGTTGAATAGCAAAGTCAGGCCTTGATCCCGCTTTGGTTGCCCATACGGGGTCTTGCCGTTGGAGGCCTGGGGCGGTGGCAGGGTCCGCTTGAGCAAAGTAGGCCAGGGAAGGCTGTGGGGAACCCTGGCGGTGGCTGTGACTAAGCCGCCCCACGTAGCCCAACTGTTGAACTTCGGCATAGGGGCAGAAGACTACTCGAACCGTCTATTAGCTGGGTCCCTCCGAGGCTTCCCTCGGGATGGCCGGAGCTGGGCCGATTGGTCGCAGCGGGCTAACGGGGCACAGTGAGCGCCAAGGGGCCGATGGCAAAGGGCGGACCAACGAGTCTCCGAAGTATAAATTGGGAGGCAGCGCCCGGCTACTCACTTGCTCCTGTGGGAGCCATGCGAAAGCGCTGCCACATTGGCTCGCGCTAGGAGGTCGGCAGTAGGCCGGTGAGGGGCAATGGGCAGCGCAGTATCAGTGGAGCGGACGGGTGAGCCGGGCAGCGTTGGGCAGCAGCGGCTGAGCGGGTAGCGAGGTGGGGCATCGGGTAGTGAGTGAACCCGGACAGGGGTAGTGCCGGGTGCAGGTGGGTAGTGGAGCTTCGCAGCAGAGGGAGACGTTCAGGCGGGTAGCGGAGCTTCGCAGCAGAGAGAGACGTGCAGCAGGGTGGAGCGGTAGTGCAGCGGGCGGTCGGGCATTGTGCTGGCAACGAAGGACGGAGCGAGGGCGTGACCAACAAAAAGGAGTTGAACCTGGACAGCATATGGCGCCAGGTTCATTCAGAGGTGAGCACAGAGGAGGCTCGAAGGGGGGTGAACGAGAAGAAGGCTGAGAAAAAGTGAATGAATCTGCACGCGGAGTCGAGCCGGATGCATGTGGGCATGAGGAAATGGGTATGGCAGAGCTAAACGTGTGTATCCTGCCCGTTTATTGATGGAAACAGACGAGGAAAAAGTCTAGATAGGGGTTTTAGGGGTCGGCGAATCTAGTTATGATTTTAGTTTTAAGAGAAAGTTAGTAAAAAATGAGAGTAGTGAAAAAAGGACCGCGCGGGAGATGGCGGGAAGCAAGAAGGAGGAAGTATGACGAAGTTAAAAATTGTGTTGCTCGTCCGTTTCTTAACGAAAACGGGCAAACCAAAGTGCTAGTCAGAAGTTTTTGAGGCAGGCGATTCGAATGGCAAGACCAAATCAGCATGAAGATTAGTAGGGAGAAAAAAATGTTCGTGGAGATGTCGAGGAGACGGAGAAGAGCGTAAGGGAAGAAAGTCGTCCTCACCCGTCTCTGTGTGGAAGTGGACAAACCAAGGACCGAATCGGGGATTTTCGGCCCTGGCGGCCCCGATCCCGTAGTTAGAGGGAATAGAAAATTAACGGAAAGCGAGTTAGTAGAAAGAAAAGGCCGCTCACAGCTATCGGGGGAGAGAGCGACAACGAGGGCTAAAAACACGTATCTCGCTCATTCCACTGCGGACTTGAACGAAGTAAGAGGCAAAGAGGGGGTTTGAAGACACTGCGAAGCCGTTGGCCGCAGCAGATTTCGACTTAGTATAACAGGCTGACCGGTGTGGCCAGCAAATGCTGGGCCTAGGCGTAAAGCCCCTTTTGGTCTAATCATAAGGCGTATCCTCCCGTGTTTCGCGGGGGGGGGGTTCATTTACTTTTTTTCTTCTTAAGAAAGATTGGGATCGTCCCTCTTACCTGCCATCGTGGTTGAATGCACCGTGGAGCACGTAGTTGTAATCGTTTTCTCGCAGTTATGATCTGGCTACATCTCGCTGACACTGCAGTGATTGCGTGTGATGTTCTCACCGTTTGCGCATCACTCGTAGTCGTCTCCTTGTTAGCTTAAGATCATTGCTTCGATCGGTATGTATCCGTCTGTGTCTAGCGGTAGATCCATTCGAAATTGCTCATCCTAATCGATAGAATTAGCGGGAGGGCGGCCTCGAAGTTGGATGCTTACCTGTCGATCGATGCGTTGCTCATCCTATCTGTTGAAACAGTGAGGAACAGAGATACGGGACAAAGCAGTGGAGCGCCTGGTCGAGATTTTGGCAGGAGATCTGTTTGGGCCGGCTCAGGCTAAAACAACGGGAGGAGCGTGAGGGGAGACCGCTACAATGGAGACGTACCTGGCTAGGTCGATGCTGCGCTCATCTTATCGACCGTAGTAGTGTCAGTCCAGGCGCTGGTTTGGAGACTTACCTGAAGGCCGGTGGGTTCTGGCGGGAGTGAATGGTTGGGATGCAGTGTGCGTCTCCACGTAGTGCTGGCTGCTCCGTTACGTTTCTTGCTCGGTTGAGTAATAGAGTTGGCATGAGATAGCCGCAAAGTTATGGGGTTACGTGTCGGCGGGTGAATTTTCTCTTTCGGTCGTGGGTTGTGCATTCGGTGAGTGGCGATGCACACGGGCGAGCCTGTGGAGGCTAGTGAACGGAGTGAAATTGAGGGATAGATCCGTGCATTGAGCAGCTGCTGCTGCGGATTGGGCTCGGACTGCTACTGTTGACCTCCACGGTGGACTATTGCTGCCGGCGAACTGCTGCTGTAGCAGTTGACCAGGCTGCGTACTGCTACAGCTGCTGTTGGCCGTCGTCGTGTACTACTGCTGCGCTTGCGGACTGTGCACGGACTGCCACTGCTGTTGCCAGCAGCTGTACTACTGACGCTACTGTTGTCTGCTGCGAGCTGTGCACAGGCTACCGCTACGGGTTGTTGTTGGTTGTGTACGGGTTGTCACTTCAGTTGACCGTCGTTGTGTACAACTGTTGTTGCTGCTGGCCAACGCTGAGTACTGCTGCTGCGTTTAAAGACTGATACAGGCTGTGGAGCAGCGACGATTGGGCTAGGTGGAGGTGTTGGGATTCAGAGGAAGGATTAGGCTGAACGGGTAGGGGGTTAGTGCTGCGATTTGGGAGATCGTCAGGAGGGGTTACTTCGACAGTTTGACTTCGCTGACCAAGTTGTCAGTTGGCCGCCATTGCGGGGCCCTCAGGCGATCCGAGATTACAAGGCCCTCTCTTGCGAGACTTAGAGCCCCATTTTTGGATCTGAGAGTTTCAAATCTATCTCTCTCTGCCCTTCTAAGTCTCAGTCTAGTCCCTGGTTACGAAAGGAAGGCGGTAGGCAGGATTGCAACCCGTAGGTCCGCGTCAAGACTCTGTGGGGAGTCCACCCACCGATTGCGGGAGCTCTGCCGGAACTCAGGATGAGTTATGGAGGCAGGGAATCGTCAGGTAAACCGTTTCCATCTGTACAACCCATTACCACCCATGTTTGTTTATCCCCCTGCAGTATGACTGTTGTATGCATGAGGTTGTCCCTATGGCTTTTGCTTTCTCTTCAGGACCCAATCAGACTGAATGGAAGGAACGTGTGAGAGTGAAGCCTAAGTTTCTTCTTTATTTTGGTTGAAAGCAGACAAAGGGATAAAATGGGGGAAGGTGGGAGGAAGGTAGTCTGGCATGCATTTGGAAGGGTCAACCAAAGCCTGAGCATTGTTTCCATGGTGAATGGCTCAGGGCTGTGGACCAGGCATTGTTTCCAAGGTGAATGGCCTGGTTGCTGTGTTTATTTAGTTGTTTTCTGGGGAACCAAGCATTGTGTCCATGGTGAATGGCCTGACTGTTCTAGTTAACTCTGGGGGTTTGCCTGATTGAAGGAGTTTGAGTTCTTGTTTATTCTGAGGGAGGATTTCTGGTCTAAGGCTAAGCATTGTTTCCATGGTGAATGGTTTAGCCTGAAAACCACGCACATAAGTTAAACTAAGTATAAAGGGAAAATACTTTATATATATTTGCATGTGAACTGGCAGCTGGGCATGGTTTCCATGGTGAATGGTCAAACGTTAAGCCATATCATTAAGAAGAGAAAGGGAAAAATTCGGAGTATAAATGGAAATAGTCTGGGCAAGCTGAACATTGTTTCCATGGCGAATGTTTTAGTCCCCTGCCCATATTTGCATTCCTCTTTGAAAACAGAGTCATAGAAATACTAAATTTTGGATATTAAACGGCTCAGGGCGGCTAGGCATTGTTTCCATGGCGAATAATCTAGTCATATGCCCAAAAGAAGAGAGAAGTAGTTGTGCAACCTGTTCGTGTATATCTTAAAGGCAAGCTGGACATTGTTTCCATGGCGAATGACCCAACTCTATGTCTTATGTAAGAGGGAAATAAGGGTTCAAGGACTTAGAAGATTCATAAACTATCTATATGGAATGAACTTGGGATGGTGAGAGTAATTACATTCGTGGTTTGGTTTGCATGTGACTGAGTGAGATGACTAGTTTGTTTGGGTTTCAGTATTATAGGTAGTTGCTTTAGATACTCGTTATGTGCTGGAGCGATAGGAGTTAGTTCAATTCCTACATTTTCTGTAGATACTTTTTTTTACTTAGGTCAATTCTTGCATTTTCTAGGATCTTTTCTTATACTTGGCTTTGTATAAATCTTGGCAAGCTACTTTCTCTACGGGAAGTGTTGCCGAAATTTCTACAAATCGAAGGAGATTGTTGAATTTTGACTTGTCAAAAGTTCAACTTTGTCTTTTCTCTTATCTGACTTAGTTAAAATCTGGGAAGTCTCCCTTTCTAAAGGGAGTGCTGCCCAAATTTTTGTTAATTCAGGGAGTCAGACAAAATTGAACTTTAGAAAGTTAAAGTTACTTTCAAATCCTGGACTTAGCCTTGTACAAATTTTTGGAATAACATTTTTCTAGAGGAAGTGCTGCCGAAATTTCTACAAAACTAAGGAGTTAGTTAAATTTTGTCTAAGTTGAACTCAAATTGTCTTTTAAGTTCACATCTGGCTTAGTATACATCTGGGAAGTCTCCTTTTCTAAAGGGAGTGCTACCCAAATTTTTGCTAATTCAGGGAGTTAGACAAAATTTGACATTCCAGAGTTAGAGATAATTTTTGCTTTCATTTTTAGACTTATATAAATTCTGGAAAGGCAATTTTCCTACCGGAAGCGCTGCCGAAATTTTCTTAGTTCAAGGGAGATAAATTTTATTTTGACAGGTGGCGATTCTGGCGATCCACCCTGTATAGGGGAAATTATGTCAGGGTCTACCTTTGCTTTGGACACTGCTTAAAGATAGATTCAGACATAGTCAATGAGGATGGTTGAGAGAGATCATGAGATGGAGTTGTATTCTCCATGGACTTATAGATTTAGCCTGGGGATTGGCCTGTCCTGTGTTACAAGTCCTCCTGATCGCTTGATTCAAGTTCAGGATTAGATTCAGTTTGATCCCTTGAGGATCATCTTCTGTTATCACTGATAACTGGTCGGTTGCCGATTCGTCGGTTTACGATTCAACTCCAATCCCCTCCTGCCACTCAACCTAGAGACTTTAGCCTTGTGATAGAACTCTTTTGTTGTGTTTTCACCCGGACTTTATTGAATGGTCATCCAATAAAAGCACTGAGTATTTATTTAAGAGTTGCACGAGTGAGGCTTGTATGGCTAAAGCGAGGGGTATGAGTGCAAGGAATGGTTGAAGTTGACCCCGTGTAGTGCATGGACTTTTGATTGAATCTTTGATGTGATTGCAAGCGCGTTTGTGGTTCAGACTCTGGATGTGATTGTCTGCGATTACATACATATATGATTGAGAGGAGCCCCACTGTGACTGTGAGAAGTGATCGTCCCATAAAATTAACACTTATATATTTATAAGTGCCCTGAGTATTTTGAGAGGCCTACGGTATTTGTGCATAAGGGTTAACCAGGTTATGTCTTGAGAGAGAAGGGGGATTCCTCTTTTACCCTTGTTTTTTAGGGTTTGTATCGTTGGACGTTGTAGTCCGTGACAACCGTCAAAGTCAAACCCCTTGACTTTCGTCCAGGACCGGAGTGGGACTCACCTCTAGGGCAGTAAGAAACGACTGCCACCACAGGTATGGACCTGTGTACCACCCGCTCTGCATAAGGTACAGAAGAGGGTGTGTGGTCTTCAACCGCGCTTGGCGGTTGTCCATCGTCGAGAGATTAACCCTCAAGGCGCGTGTCAGCCGACACTTGAGTGTCGAATGCGACCCTCGAGATTAACGAGGACCGCAGGATTATGGGCACTACATAGTACGCCATCATTGCGACTGCTTGCGTACGTTTGCATTGCTAGTCGATATAAGCAGGCTCTGCGTCCACGTGGTTTTATACTAAGTCTCGCGCGCGACGCCTATCCGATTTCCGCATTGAAAAGTCATGGGATGGCTACCGAGGGGCTAGAAGCGTTGTGGCGTTGTTTGTGTTGTGTTGTTTCGTATGTGTGTGTGTGCGTGTATTTTTTTTGTGTTCGTAAAGTGGTGTGCGCATGGTGTGTGGGATACGTCCTAGTCGACCGACGTCGGGCCGCGCTTGGGACTTCAACCCCCCTAGATGTCTGTTCGCGTGCGGGTCCGATAGCCGTATTACCGCTCGTACCCCCTATGCTACAGCGAACGACAAACGCCCTCGGCTGGTCCAACTCTACGATTGCAACTGATTAGCTTTCGTACTGTGGACTGGTAGCTCGGCGGGGATACGCCCACCGAAGGGAGGTGATAGCTCCCGTAAGGTGTAGGTAAGTCGTGCCTCGCGTAGATCCTATCCTGTCGTAGGGACTCGCGAGAGGTATGGCTGGCGCACTCGGCCGAAGCGGCTTAAGGAAGCTTCACTTATGCGTTTGTGACAAAGGATTTAAACCAACTCCTGCGTGACGCGGCCGGGAGGGTCCCGCATTGCCCTGGTGCGGTGCCGGACCGATGCGCTCGACAGGTGGCGCCGTTGCCGGGGATAACGGTTGCCTACCGTTGTCCCTGGTGGAACGACATCCGGGTATTGGAAGTGAGAAAATAGGCAAATGAGAAGTTTTTGTTAGATTGTATGAGTGAATTGTTAATATTATGATTATCGTTGGAGATGTTGCGAGACTAAGAAGTCCTTAAAGATCGAGCCTAGATTTGAGGCTGGGTGATGACTCAGGCGAAATAACCGCTTCTGCTTTATTGATTGGTTTAGAAGAACGGTTGGTTACATACGATGTTGGATAAGGCATGAAGTGAGGGTTGATTGCGTGACTTGGTTTTGATCGAGACGACTGGATTTTGATTAACGCGGTATGAGTGACTCGCGGGTGGTAAGTGTTTTAATTCTGTGTTCACCGGCTTTGACAGGCATAATGGTATTTGGGATTTGTAACCCTTCTGATTCAATAGTTGGCAGGCTTGGGCGGTGCTTTCCGTACTTGACGTGGTTAAGGTTAAGTGTGGCTATTGTGAGAGTTAGCCCTATGATGTACCCTTTTTGTTTTGACTACTATAAGGGTCATCTGAGTAGGTGGAGGGTAAGGATGAGTGAGATAGTATTCCTCTGCCAAGAGCCGAAAATATAGATCATCTCCTAAGTGTCAGGTTAGGAGTAGTCTCGGCACTTCGAGGAGAGGTGGGGTAAGAAAAGTTGAAAGATATTATGAGTATGGACTGAGATGTTTGAGTCTGGGTTCTAAATGGTGTATCAATCTGTGTAATCATGGAAGGTAATAGATCTGCATGACGTCTTCTCTACAAAAGTGGTATCTGACCCTAAAGGCAGTAAGAATGACAGTAAAGGGGCTAACAACTAAGTCATCCCGTTTACTTTCGCTAGGACGAGGGGATGTAGGTAATATTAGACCTCCACTTGTACCTTTTCAGGTTTGAACCATCCACTTGAATCTATATGGAATTTGAACTAAGGACTTGAGGCTATTTTTCCCATGGGCTTTCTTTTGAGTTAAATGTTAAATTTATTCATATATGTCAGATTCTATTGTGAATAAGCCTGTTTTGTGTCTATCTATGTGAAGCTATATGCTTGATGTCGTTTTGCTTGATGATCATCCTTTTTTATGATATTCACATAGGTTATTTATCTGAAGTACTGGTTCGAACCATCAATCTGCAAGGATTTATATGAGTGTCTCAAGTCTAAATATCGATTTATGACTGGCGGATGAGGTTGTTTGTTTGAATTACTCTTCAAAAAGGGGTAGAGATGTTGCACAGAATCCACGTCTGATGCGGATTCAGAGGTGAATGGAGTGACCGCTTCCTTAAGATAAGATATTGACTCGTAGAGTGGTCGATGTGTAAGGTCTGCCCTAAGGAAGGTGACAATCCTATGCTATTGTTTCCCTGAAAGATAACTTTGAAGAAGTTATACATTGTCATGTAATTAGTAGTGAGACCCAGGCCGGAACTGTGTTCCTGGTCCATAGTGGGATGTTGTTGTTGTATCTCCTGTGATAAAATAACTACACTACAACTGAAAAGGAGGAAAGTGTTTGGGCCTTGTATGACTTTGGTCTATGAGGGAAGCAACTACTACATGCCACAAGAAAGTAGGGGGTGAATCCCCAACTATCTTTGTGACAAGTGGGTTTGCCAACATAGGGCGGGACAGTACATCCCGAAGCGTGTATAGTGAGGTTGCTTACTTTGTCGGCAGAGGTCTCCGAGGAACGAATGCTAGAATCGGAGGGAGCAGCAGTGAGGCTTAATCCTTGAGCGGGGCTCATAGATTTGAGATGTTATCCATTATGAAAAGGATTACACTGCCCCTCGCCACAGTATACTTTTGTCAAAGCTGGGGGGTAGAATGTGATACGTTCGTTATTATTATGTTTGAGAATGCTATTGGTTGACAATTTCATCTTTAATCATAACATATCTATCATATGATATATCTGTTGATGTAGGTCTACCACTATGAGGTGGTTGTCTATGTTTCTAGTGACTTACTAGCCTGAGTATGATGTATTTGATTTTTATGAATATTATTTTTGTCAATTACTAAAAGGTGATATATCATTTTTCAAGAGTTATTATTATTATAAAATATTTTTGATATCTGTGAATTAACAATTATTATAATATGTTGCCACTATAAGTTTTTCTAAGTTTGATGGTCATAAATACTGGAAAGGATTAACTTAGTGAAAGATTACTTGAGGCTAGGGCTTTAGCAGTTGAGGTCGTAGAATGCGATTGTCAGCATGGTAACGGAAGGCGTATGCTGGACGTTTGTTTGTGATGGGCTGAACCCGGACAGAGCTAAGGCAACTCAGGATGCCTTACGCTAGGGAAGATCCCAATATGGCCTTGCCAGCTGAAAGGGAAGGCGGACTCGAGATGTCATTGCCAAGACGGGTTAAAGAGGGGGAATATATTTCCTTTTGGTGGAGCGTACAAATGGATATGGGTATTTTCGTCTGGATCGAGTGTTGTTTCGATGACAATCAGGATTGCGCGATTGTGAGGGTGACCCTATATGCTCCGCCATCATTTTGGGTCCTGCATGGGTTGAGTTGGCATTGGGACATGAGAGTCTGCTTATGAAACCCTTGAGGGTGGCTGGAGCACCTGCAGCAAAATGGGCGGGAAACAGGGTCCGTGAGAGAGGAGAGCAGGTGGAGACCCATGTAGAGGTTAAGCGTGCTAAAGAGTTTTAACTTCCCTCAGCCCCTCTAAGAGTCGTTTTGCCAGATTTCCTCGTGGAAAAGTGTTTTGGGGGACAGGAGAGGGTAGAAGCTGCAGCAGAGGCCGCATTGAGAGTGCGAGACTGGGCGTATGGGCGTTATACATGTGAACTAGTATACGGTCTGTACTTAGACCCGCGCTGCCTTGGTGCGATGACGGACCGATATGCTCGACAGCGCAGCGCACACACACACACACACACACACACACATATACACACTTGGCTGTTCTTTCTCTCTCTCTCTCTCTCTCTCTCTCTCTATCTATCTATCTATCTATCTATCTATCTATCTATCTATCTATCTATCTATCTATCTCTATCTATCTATCTATCTATGTATCTATCTATCTATCTATCTATCTATCTATCTATCTATCTATCTATCCATTCATCCATCCATCCATCTATCTATCTGTCTATCTATCTATCTATCTATCTATCTATCTATCTAT
>BFEA01000645.1:634968-645396 GCA_003427395.1 Chara braunii
CGCTTCTCCATGTCTTGATGTGTGCAGGTCACTCTTGGACAGGAGCCAACGTTGATGTGTGCGTGCCATGCTTGGACAGGGGCCAGGCTAATCTTCCCTGTAATGAGTCGATGAAGGCGATGGAGGAGTAGGTGGAGGAGGAAGGGGGGGGGTGGGTGGGAACAGCAGCGTTAATCAGGGTGGATAGTGAGGAGGACTGCATCGGGGAGGGCGGGAGACATGATCGCGATGGAGTGTAGGGTCGAAAATTGGACGATGACCAACAGGCCTAGTTCAGTTGGTACACCCATGAACTGTTGAAATATTCACCCAAGTTCAAATCCACATGCAATCAAAGATTCAAAAGTATTCTGAATTACCTGGGGCTCAAGGCCATTGCCCTTTTTTTTAACAAAAAGAAGAGAAAGCGGATATTGTGGGTATTCTGCCAGCAGTGTATCATGCAGCAAGGTAGGATGGAGCCATGGAGCGCAAGGTCTTTCTGCTTTTCCCCCCTTTCTGGGGGATAGAGAGCGCGGGTACCAGCCCAAGTAGCCTGTAGTCTAGGGCCTGTGTGGATGATATCAGAGCCTGCAATGATGTTTCCCTCCGAAAGGGAGGAGGTACGGGTTGCTTGGAGGCCGCGCGGCCTGGAAGTCACCGCCCAATGAGGCTGCTGCCTCGCTATATCGCCAGGAAGAGCCAGGAGCTCTTCTCCACTGTGGGGAAGAAGGAGCACCCAGCTCTCCACCTTGGCTATGGTGGAGGAGCTCGGCAGGAGGAGGAGGAACAAGGGACTAGGAGAGGGGAGCGCCAGGGGTACTTACCTGGCTATGGTGGACACCATCTCCATCACCTTGGTGGGCGCTGGATCTGGAAGGCCCCCGTTGGGGTAGAGCTACATCAAGAAGCTTCGAGGCAGAGTCAGGCATGGCGGCCTGAGTGGAAGTGGCCATAGCTGCTTTGCGTTGTCTTTTGCACATCAGGGCAACGCCGTAGTAGTCCACCATAGCCTCGGCCTTATGAAGAGGAAGGGGAAGGGCATCCGTGGCTATGGTGGACCCCAAGTTGTGCTGGCAGTAGAAGAGGGATTCGGACTTTGATTCTGGTTATGCCATTCATCATTATTACTATTGTCTATTGCTTGAATAAGAGGGGAGGAGAAAGGAGGAGGAGTTTGGTTGGCCAGAAGAAGGGGGAATTATCATTGGTATTTGCTGGTGTACATCTTCTTCTTCTTCTTTCTTTGTTCTTCTTCTTCTTCCTCTCTCTGTATCTCCTCTCAAGTTCATTCATTTCTTTTTGCAATCGGACGGCATTGTACTTTCTCGTGATTTTGAGCTTCGAAATTGACCAGGATCGTAACAGCTGAGTTATTGCACAGGGTTTATGCCAGGGCGTACCTAGGGTTTAGGGTTTTGGCAGAATCAACCACGAACAGACGGTGCAGGACTTTCCGGAACCGGTTTCTTAGAATGTTCCTCCATAGGTTACTTGCTAGAGAGAGAAAGCACACCCCACAGGGACCCAGGGGCACCCGAGGCATATGATTTACAGAAATCTGAGGGAAATCAGAGGAAGCAACTGGGGCCACCGAGCACCAGCCCTACAGACAGCAAGCAGCTGAGGGTGCGAATCGTTGACGGGCCCAATAAGTAGGACAGTACCACCACCCTAAGGGGATGCGGGTCAGGGAGTAACTACACAGTAGTAACAGGCTAACTAAGGTGGGGATGAGGGGAGGTACATCGTTTCCGAATGGAAGTAATCAATGCCGCCCACTCGGGTCTCAGGGGGAAGCATCAAGAGTGGGTATATCATGTCTCTTTTCTGACTTGCCGGTCGAATAGGAACCGGACTGATGCTCCCCAGGATGGAAAAGGAGCCAGAACCAGAAGGTTCTGTTTTTCGAGGGGGGTGGGGGGGAGAGGGGGAGAGGGGGTGAAAGTCACTGGTTACTCATATCTGTGTGAGGAATGAGCCCTCGTGGGGCTCTCATCAGACATACAAGTGTTCTGGGCTGCGGCCCCCAGCAAGCCCATGCCCGCCCTAAGTGAAGGCGGGCCTGAATATCCCCGTAAGGCCTGTTTTCGACCTTTTTCCATATGTGGGTACTCAGACAGTTGCAGCACGCCGGTTGGTTACAGAGCAACGTGAGCCTCCAGGCTCTTTCCAGAAGCAAAGGGCTGCACTGTACAGTTGAGTTCAGGGCTAGATGGTTGCGCCCTGCGCACACACTGTGTGAGGCCGACACATCACGGACTGGCCGCGAGCCAATGAGGAAGCAGCATTGTCGGCACACATGAGCCGCGAGCCAATGAGAATGCTGCAAACACTTGGAGGCTGGGACGCTGCCTGGATGTGCCTAACTGCACGAGGCCCAGGCCAGTATCTGAAACTGGGCCTGGGCGCAGACACTTGGGGCCAGAGGCAAGCTACTGGGGCCCCCCACACCTGGCCATTCTGGCCTGAGCAGGCAATGCGGCCACGCTGCTGCTTTGTTGTGCGATACTGCGCTATGCAGGCAGTCTGGGGCGCACGCGGGCGCTAAGAGGCAAGAGGGTGCTGCAGTGTCAGCGGGCACACGGCGGCCATAGCCAGGCCGAGCGTGCGGTGGCGGGTGATGGCGATGGTGGTCTTCGGGTAGGAGGCGCATGTAGTGGGGAGTCGAGGGGTGATGAGGGGAGGAGAGAGAACGTACCTGGTGTATGCTGGCGGTCGGCATTGGTGATGACGTCATGTACATTGGTCTTTAACTTCGATGTGATCCAGTCGCACGAACGTAGATAGGCTAGTTAGGCTGAGTTGTATAGGCTGGGCGCTGGGCGGCAGACAGTAGGAGCGACATTGGATACAGTGTTGGTGTGACCAGAGAGCGTCGGCATTGGCACTCGAGCTCATTGTATTGCTCTTATTTGGATGGTATCTTGGTGCATTGTGCTCCCTGCTTGGTACATGACTATCTGGACTACTTCATGATTTTGCAACTTGGATTTCTGTCTATCGCTCTCACTCATATTCCTTGCATCTGTGACTATTCTGTTGATTCTTCCTGTTTTGCAGTTGCTAAAATTTTGCTATTTCAGTCAAAGAGTAAATTGTTGAATTGTTTGACGATGGTAGCCTGACTCAGAAGAAGCGACCAACAAGTGGTGGCAAGAAACATTTATTTTGCTACACCGAGGAGTGCATCAGCGACAATCTTGTCCCCACATCCAAGTGGGTATGGCAGATGGGGAAATCCAGGTCCAGATTGCAGACCTACTTGTGGAAGTTACCAGTGCAAGAATCATTGGAGGGCGGAGCGTCGTGAAAGTACAAGCCAGTGCTGAGGGCAGTGAGGGGCCTGCCAGTCACCAAGTGAGAAATCAAGCTGAGCGTAACTCCAGAGCCTGCAAGAAGCGGTTATGTCAAGAAGGTCAGTTGAATTATCACCGATGAACAGAGGAGGTTTGTTCCTTCCCAATCAAGGACTATCACAGAAGCACGGTTATAGATTTTGGAACCTGAAAGGTAGGCAGATAGGTCTAGGGAAGCAGTAATCCAAGCTCAAAAATTCTCTTGGTTCACTTTTTTCTGCCGGGTGACAGTGGATATGATGATTATCTCCGGGGGTAGAGGTGGGACCCTACACCAGCTTCACTGTAGACTCGTCGGTACCCTTGGCCTCCTGGTCTGCCAGAAAAGTTATTAACATTTGCTGTGATTCCTGTCCCCATCCTTCCTATGGGGGACTGAAGGAGAGTTTCTGGGAGTGGACCAAACAGATCAAGGTAAGTGCTAAAGACTAGTAAAGAGTAAAGACAGGAAAGAAAAAGAGATGTGGGTAAGCGCTTACTGGGACTGGTATCTGTGGTCCCGACACTTTGTCCCGCTAGGTAGGCAAGGAAAGAGCACCTGGTACAGAGCACACAGAGTGCACCGGAAGCTTGCTTTTTAGGACAGATGGTCAAAAGACTTTGGCATAGGTGTGGGTCTTGAGTAACAGGATGATTTCCTTCTTCCAGTTGCTTTGGGTATGCCATCGTATGTTACCCCAGGAATGACTGCAATTTAATGCTTGTTGTTCCCTTGGCTCCTGCACCCAGTGCTTCTTATAATGGGTATACGAGGGCGCACGAGAGAGCATGTTGGAGCAACTGGCATCCTCGACACGCTTCGGTCGATGCCAGTTGCTGGACTCCTCAGGTGGACGAAAACCCTCAGTTCGAGAGGACCATCTCCTGTTGCCTAACTGCTTATGTACTTCATAGTTATAGTCAACGTTGGCTCGGCTGTGGAAACTACCCCTCCTACATGTCTGTAGAAACCATGCAACCTACTCATCCGTAGACACCATGCCACCTCATCCTCCATAGGAACCATGGCACCCCAAGTAGCCCATGCCTGTTCTCCATTTCCAATAGTTAGATATCAAGGTTGGTGGCCAGAAATGAAGAGTCTGGGGCAGTGGGACCTCGCCGCGTGGCAAGGCTCCACTCGACTGAACTCTGTGTTTCTGGCGATTGATCCTCTCATGACGTACGGTCCATAACGAAAAATCCACGCAATGGGACATGGCCCCAGGTAAGCAGGACCTTTTGCCCTTGGGTTCGATGAAAGTTGTCCTCATGCGGCAGTGAGCGACAAGTGGTGAGTCGGGGAGACCTCTGAATGAACAGCCGTCCCATTACTGGTCAAGACAACTCCCCTTTTTGGAGTTCACATCATTGGTCCATACAGCTCCGGAAACCCTCGTTTCGGTGATCGTGAAGCCAAGTCTAACAACTAGAACCCTTCCCTGATGAAAATGGCCTGCAGGCCCACACAGTATGGGGAAATGAGGGTGGTTGGATCCACTTTGCTGAATGGCATGCCGAAAAGGAGGTCCTACTGCTAACGTGGCGTACTGATCAAATGCTGTCTATGCACACGTTTGTGTACGTGCTGACTGTGGCAGGTCGCGCAGCAAATGTGGCGATAATTGGACACAAAGAGGTCTACAGCAGGTGTTCCAACCTACTTAAGAATAGTTCAGCAAACGTGCAGCAGGAGTTCCCATTTCGAGTTGTTTTGCATTTTGAATAGGCCTTAATGTGGTATCCCTGATATAGCAAACATGCTCCTGAGCCATCCATATCTCGAGAGGGAGATTGCCCCCTCTGCATCGAGGATCTTCCCCTTTGTCCCTCCTCCCCAATAAGGTCTGACCAGCTGCATTCATCTTTCAATAAGGTCCGATGAGCTGCATTCGTCTTCCGTGTGGGACAACCACCGATCAGAGGTATTTGTCTTCCGCGTGGGGCAACCACCTCACGTGCACCACGATCTCGTGACTGAAGCAAGACAGACCTCTCGGAGGTCTCCCTCTCATGTCTCTATTGGAGTCCATCCTGAAATGATCTTTCATCCTGGGATGGGCAGACGGGTCGAGCTCGAGCCAGTTGGATGCAGTCAAATACAGTTCAAATGGAAAACCTCCTTTGATACATGGCCCAGGATAGGGTCATGCTGAATGATGGCTGTTGATAAGGGAGATGATGGCGTTGAGCTGAGAAGTAGATCAAGGAATCAAGCACATCTGATTTCACCATACTTTGAGGTTGGCCGCACCCTGTGGAGTACTTTTCCGGGCTCACGCCTGAGTTGGCTCAATGAGAGATGGAGTTCTGCAAGACGGACAAGCACAATTTTTATTACATCACATTGATCACAATGATAACACGTGAAAGAACATAGGTCAAGACATCATCAATTGCCTAATTTCATGCTTAGAGTCAATATGGTTTTGGGAGAGGATCAAGAAGGTATGGTCCTCCATTTCCGCCTCCCCACCCCCCACAACACCCCTTGCCACCATCCTCCTATCCATCAACATTCCCGCTTCCCCACAAGGCGACAAAAAGAATTGGTTCCTGCTTCTCAGAGACGTCATGCTCTGAGCAATTGGGAAAAGAAGATGTGGACAGACCATTGAGGGGGAACTCGTAGCGAAAAAGAAATCCTGGGCCCAGCTGATGGCCATGGTGGAGACGAAGATCCGCTGTGGATGGCGCTCGTTCTAGCAGGTGGCTAAAGAGGGACCAGACAAGTTTGCGGACAGCAGACGACTATTTCTCAGGACCTGGCTCGTACGAGGCAAGAGTGCTGCTATCGAAGAGAACACACTCGGGTCGAAGAAGTGGGATCGGAGCCGAACAAAGGCATCATTCTTCCAGGCGAGAGTTCTGAAGGCTGACAATCAGGCTATAATAAGGGGTCACAACTAGAGCCCCCCATCCTGTCAACTGCTGGCTTCCCCATCAGCTCTCTCTCCTCAGCGTTCTTGGTTTACTCGCCTTTCAGAGGCAGCGCACATGCATCTGAGAGGAACACATCAGGAGAGAGGCAAGCTGACAATCAATCCTCTGTTAACGAGCAGGGATATGCTGAGTGGGCATGAAGTATCATGGTCAGTACTTGCTGGTGGAAAGAACTGACGCTGCCCAGAAAATGCTGCAAGACAGCTTGGATCTCTTGATTAACCGGTTGTGGACGGAGACTAGGAGTGGGATTTGGGAAGAAGAGGTTACGAAAGTGGCAAGCCGACAGTCGATCCTCCGATTAGGGGCAATCAATGTTGATTAGGGGTCCCTCGGCCAGACGGGAGGAAGCGTGAGTGAGTCGTTCTGTAAATTCGCGACTTGGCGGTGGAAAAGGAACCGGACTGACACTCCCCCGATAGATATGGAGCCGGGTGCATAAGGAGAGGAACAAGAGGCAGCAGGACGAAGAGGGAAGATAGAAAGGAAGGAGGGAGTATGGAAAGGGGAGGACAGTGAGAGGGGCTGGAGGCAGTGGCAACAGCACAGGGTACGCGGAGGGGACGATGGTGAGAGGGAGCATAGGCAAACCCACGATGATCATCATCTTGCTGTGGGTCGTAAATAATGCAGCCCACTGCATTCTCTTGCATGATTGAGTGCATGCAAGTGCATCCACAGTCATCATTCATGCCGTGGTCTTGCGATAGAGAACAATGACAATGTGGAATGTGCCCTTGGTTTCTCCTTTTTTTCTTTTTGAAAAAAAAAGGGCAACAACCTTGAGATATTATCATTGAACTGACTGGCCCTAGGTAATTCAGAATTGTAGTAAGTATTTCGCTTATCTGCTTCCAGTGGAGTTCGAACTCCGCACCTGGTCTGTATTTCAACAGTCTGGGGGAGTACCAACTGAGCTAGGCCAGTTGGTGCCCTTGGTTTCGCTTTATGCTTTAGAAGTTTAGATATAAAATGAGAATGGAGGGGATGTGCGTCAATTGATATGTGTCTGGCTGCTTTGTCAGAAATTTGCAAAGTGGTAGCGAGGAGGTCTACCACTGTGCAATGACTAGAGAGTCTGGGCATGCCAGGCCAATGACGAGTTTGCTTGACGGATTGAAATTAGGAATCGGCTAGCAAGAATCTCAAGAATGGGCTGTGCAAGGTCAAGGGCATGCTCACTCTGGGCCTTTCCTAATTTAATCCGGTCCTTTTCCCCTCTAATCTGGTACACCGGAGAAAGTGCACCTGCAAGTCTCCCCTAGGAGTCGTAGCATCCGAAAATGAAAAAAAGGGGAATAAAAAAAGAGGCCGACGGTAATGATGAGGTAACCTGGGAGAGAGCGGACAATCATGATGAAGCGCACAGAGAGAAGAGGTAATACTACCTTACCCTACCCAACCCTACCCTACTTTACCCTACCCTACCCTACCCTACCCTGCTCTACCCTACTCTACCCTACCCTACCCTACCCTGCTCTACCCTACCCTACCGTACCCCACCCTCCATTCCAGTACTCTGGCCCAGCTGAGTTGGTACACCGCGGAACTGTTGAAATACAGATGTGCGTTTGAACTCCACTGGAAGCAGATGAGTAAATACTGCAATTATGAATTACCCAGGGCCGGCCAGATCAAATGATGATATCTCAAGGCCGTCGCCCTTCTGAAAAGGGGGGAAAAAAGGAGTCAGCTGAGGACCTCACGGCATTCTGACCAGCCTCTTTCCTCTGGCACTGTCTGTGGTGGTCATCCTAGATCAAACTCCCTAAAGGCTAAAACACGATTGTGCGTGCTTCCCTTGGTATGTACTATGTATGTTGACTCCCCAGCTCATGTGTCCGAATGGTACGAAGTTACTAGAAAGTTACTACAAAGTTACTACAAAGTTACTACAAAGTTACTACAAAGTTACTAGAAAGTTACTAGAAAGTTACTACAAAGTTACTACAAAGTTACTACAAAGTTACTAGAAAGTTAGTACAAGGTTAGTACAAACCCATGGAGTGTCGATAAGCAGACCTGAGTTCGAATCATGATGGACTCAGATGAGTAGAATTAACTCAGAATTACCTGGTCCCTGGTCAGCTCACTGATGATACCTCAATGCCGTAGCCTTTTAAACTGAAAAGTTTAAAAAAAGTATGTGTGGCAGCGTAGGTTGACTGTTTGGCTGCCCTTTTTGGATTTTTGCATTTCTAAGATTTGTTGCGTTCTTGAATCTTGCACAGTGGTGCGGGAAGCATCCCTGTGGCCAACCTGAATACGGAAAGGACTTTGCCGTATATGGCAACGTCCGTGCAGTATACCGAAAGGGACGTTGCCAGGCCTTTCCGTATTAGGAAAGCTAGCCCTGTGGGCAACCTGAATACGGAAAGCCACACTTGGGGTAGATCACGATATAAGGAAACGGCGGAGACAGAACTACCAGTGGATTGGAATATCTGCGAACTCAGGGTTCAAAAACACCCACCAACTGACCTAGCTCAGTTGGTCCACCTCCTGAACTGTTAAAATACAGACCTGAGTTCGAACTCCGCTGGAAGCAGATTAGTGACATACTACAGTTATTCTGAATTACCGGGCCCGGTCCGTTCAAATGACGATATCTCAAGGCCGTAGACCAGAGATAGATAGTTGACAATTTGCAACTCAAGAAGTGGATTGAAGCAGACCCCAGACGCCTACAAAGCAACCTTATCGACATGGGAACGGGTCAGCAGGAGGCAGCAGCTGCAACGGGACGCACAGCCGAAGGAAGGGGTGGAACAGGCAGGGTAGCCGACCAGAAGGACATCTTCTGTGGTCAGCGCAATTTGTTCCGGGTCTTACCGAGATTTGTGACAGTCTGACTTAGTTTCCTTCTGGAAATTTTTCTGACTGACCTTTGAGCCAGTTTTTTTTGGGGTATTTCTGTCTGGGGGGGGGGGGGGGGGGGGGGGGTTTTGCATCAAGCATGCGCTCGGCTGACAGTCTATCGTTCGGAAGGAAGCAATCAATGCTGTGAGGGGTCCGCGGGCCGTAACGTGGGGAAGGGTCAAGGCTGGGTATATTATCTACCCCCTCCTGGCTTGCCGGCGAAGGTGGCGCGTTGGATGAGGACCGCTTCGGGCAACTCGGGCCTCAGTTTGGTGTTGTTGTAAAAGGGGTAGACTTGGGCTTAGGCCCTGGGTCCAGGAGAACGTAGGCTACAGGCCGGGTTTTGCACATAAGGGTAGACAGAGAGGAGCTGTGAGAGTCGAGCATCAAAGGAACTGCAGTCTTCACCCAAATAGAACGCCCGGTCATTGTCCTTCGGGACATCCGTTAAAATTGGAACGATACAGAGAAGATTAGCATGGCCCCTGCGCAAGGATGACACGCATAAATCGAGAAAAACAAAAAAAAAAAGAGAACGCCCGGTCATTATAGCTGTGTCTACATGCATCGATAATGACCAGGCGTTCTTCACCCATAAAGAGAGCCAAGGCATAAATGAATGGGCTTGCTGGCAGCCGATCCTTCCACAAGGAAGCAGTCAACGCTGTCAGGGAACATAGGCAGGAAAAGAAGCCGGCTTAACAAGGCTTATCCTGTTTACTCTTTTGAACGGGGGAGCAATTGGGCCCAATCTGCTCCACCTACCCTAAGTTAGCTCTAGGTGTATGAGGAAATTTCCAGCAGTCCGGAGGGGCTGAGATGAGATAATAGATGGGCAAGCGTCGCCCTGGTAAATCCTTCCCAGCAAGGAAGCAATCAATGCCCCTGTGTCAGGGTCCTTCAGCCATAATGGAAGGGAGCATTGAGTGGGTCATCTCTGTAAGGGACACTGGACCTGGTTCCCAGCAGATATAATAAAGTCGGGGAAAGGCATTTTGGAGGGGGCAAAAAAGGAAATCGGCTTGATGACCCCAGGATGGATATTGGGCCGGGTCCATAAGGACCTGTTCTTTCGAGAATAGGAGAAACAAATCTTTCATGGTGGTGATTGTTCTCCACCACGGCAATAACTGTTCTATCACTCAAGTTATCCAGTGGATGGCTGTGACAAAATGCACAGATACAGAGGTGTGTGTGTGTGTGTGTGTGTGTGTGTGTGAGATAGATAGATAGATGGATAGAGAGAGAGAGAGAGAGAGAGAGAGAGAGAGAGAGAGAGAGAGAGAGAGAGAGAGAGAGAGAGAGAGAG
>BFEA01000645.1:645637-658008 GCA_003427395.1 Chara braunii
GGGGGGGGGGCAAAGAGGGATGATATGGACATCCTTTGGGTTGCAGTGAGGACAGAGTAAAATCAGGCGACGGCAGTCGCCAATTGGTCAAAGATGTCGAAGTTTACAAACTCATCTGATGTACTAGATCACCGTTACATAAGCTACGTTTTCCGAAACCGTAAATGTGTGGACAAGTGGGTGGCATTGCGCACCTGTGTGGAGTGCTATGGGGCCTTGACTGGTGAAGGGGCTGCAGGGTACTGTGGATGGATGATGTGAGCAGCATTATCATCTATCGCCCACAGTTGCCGCCCATCTGTGAGGGGCTATATGCTATTATGGGAGTTCTGCTCTGGTTCAGAGTCGTCTGCCCTTGTCATCTGCGGCAGATCGAGAACATCCTCGCTATCGTCCTGAGCCGCATACTCAAGTACGGCTGCCCTCACACGCATGGCAAGGACCTTCATCCCCGGCATCTGGTTGATACACGTGGCAAAGAATTGAAACGCGTCATCTATGACTGTTAACAAGTCGAAAAGATGATCATTTACGTCGCCGAGCAAGTCAACCTCTCTCTCCGATTTGCAGAGATTGTTGGATAATAGTTTGTTCCTCTTCTCAACCTTCTTGATGTCGTCCACAAATGACTGACACTTGCGGTGCAAAGCTGCACTCTCCGCTTCCATACGCTGCACGGTTTGTTGGCATGCCGCCTTCATCCGTGCGCACTCTGCAATTCTCCAACGCTCCTCCGCTGCTAGAGCTCCGTACAGGCTTCTCACATGCTTTCGCAGTCGTACAATCTCCGCTTGCAGCAGGGCCTTCTCCCGCACCCATGAGAGCGCCCTTGCCTTTTGACTAACACCAGGTGCAACACTAGGTTGGCAACTCTCCTGCAGGTCCCTCATGTCATGAGGTGTTCTCAGCGTTGCACTTCCCTCAATGTGGTGGGATTGTGAAGGTTGTGATGACTGCACGATTGGAGTGCTTTGACATCGAATATACGGCAATGGACTGCAAACTAGCTGTTCCTGCTCAGTCGCCTTTGTCTGAACAGGCAGCCTTAGTTCCCCTCTATCTTCCCTTGTGTCCGAAGGACCAACCTCCGGCACACTGCTAGGCATTGGGATCAGGATAGCAAATTCATTCCTCGAACATGTCTCCCAACTATCATGGCAATAAGGATCGATGATTGGAGAAAGAGGAGAAGAAAGAGGAGGAGGAGGAGGAGCAGGAGGAGAACCGGCTATGAAGTCATGGTGGACAGAGACTGCGGTGCTGACCCGATGATCTGCTGATCCTTCACTCACAGTCACCATGTCCTCAAACCGTACGCGTGCTGCAATATCATGCGACTCCAGTACCTCTGTGTTTTGTGGGCGAGGCGGAACTTGTGAGTGGCCCTCCTCCAGCTCCTCCTTGTCTGCCTCATGCTTCCCACTATGCCGTGTGTTGCGTCCATGATAAATGAAGGGAACATTCTCAGCATCGTCGGAATGAATCATCCCTATGCCCGGTCGGGTTTCTGCCCTGCCCAACTGGGCAGGGTTGTCTGCACTACTGCTGGTGGGTGGGCCATCAGGTATGGTGGAGCCATCATCGGAAGACGAGTCTATATTTAAACTTGCGGCTTCCATTGCAGCAAGGCCCCCTTGGTGCTTACTGAAATCTTGCACATATTCTTGACCGTCCACGGCTACATCACCTTGGAGCGTATCCCACATTCTTATCCTATGCTGCAAATCTGCAATCCTGCATGCCCTGGCTTCTGCCGCATTTTCCGCATCCATTGCTCTGTTCTTCCATCCCTCCAGCTCGTCCACCAGGGACGATATCTGCTGCTGCTTGGCTATCCGCTCCTGCTCAAGCTGCATTTCCATTGTCACCACCCTTTCCTCTGACAAGCGTTGCATGTTTCTGAGGACTGCCGTCCATTTCAGCATCTCCATTTGCAGCAACTTCATGAGATCTGCCTCCTCTTGTTGCCTTGCCGCTTTGGCAAGGTCGAAGACATCCTTTGCTGCCAAATCCAGCTCACCTAGCCTGCACTCTGTGATAGCTAGCCATCCTCTTGCTTCCGACTCTAACGCTGCTAGTTGCTGGTCTGCTCTCATAACTACATTCTCACTTCTCGCAAACCACCACTGCAAAACTCTAGCCTCCAGACTCTCAACCTCCTCCATTGTCAGACTCCACTGCGCAATCCTTGTCATTTCATTTGTGACTTCCTGCTCCCCCATCTCTGCAGGCATCTCCACTGGCATGGACCTATTTTGTGTGGCATTTGGCGCCTTGAGCTCTGGCACTCCTTGCTGACTTCTCATACAGTCAACCTCTCCAACTCTTTGATCGGTTTGCGCAGAAGTCGGTGCAGCCTCCCGCCCATCGCTGCCTTGATGATGCTCTGTGCTAAGAAGACCTGTTGTCCGCACAACGGACTCATCAGGCACCGCTGCCTGAGCCTCAAGGTTCTTTTCACCAGGGAGCCTTGATTCCATTGCATTTGCAGCGATTAACCGGATCAGGCTCCGCCTACGGTTGCTTCTGTTCCCCTCCTTTCCTTGTCCCATTAGTATCTCATGAACCACCACTTCTGCCGCCGCCTCCAGCTCCGAGCATTCCTGGCCAAAGAGCAACTCCATCTCCGCAAACTTTTCCCCTAACCTCACTCGCATGTCTCTTAGTGCGGTCTCCAAGCCTCCAACATGCTGCTCAATTTCACTCTCGATGGAGCCAATGTGTTCCGCCATTGCCACGCGCCGGCCTCCAGCGTCCAAGCGCCGCTTCTCGTGGACCAATGCATCAGCACAACCAGTCCCATCACCATGAGTTTCATTGCCATCATGATCATCATCGGCTTCACCGTGACTGATGCAGTCGTCATGATCGCCAGGATCCCGGGGTTCGTTTATGTTCAAATCCGTTTGTGGTTGCAATAACGAGTCAACACCCTTAGTTTGACTTTGACTCGGAGAAGCTTCACAAACATCATCCGGTTTCCCATCCCTTGATCCAGCAGATTCAAGGAACTCTGATGAATCTGACATGAGAGAAGCTTCCATCATCGACCACTCCACCGTTTCTCCTGCCTCGTCTCCCTTCGTCGTAGTTGATGGTATTATCGGGAGGGGCACTTGTCGGCGGTGGTGGGATGCAGGGGTATCCGTTTGCTCTCCCTGCACAGCAACACTCTGCGATTCCGCTTGCTGCCGCTGCTGAGGTTGTGAAAGGCGCACGGAATCCAGACGCTTCAGCTGAAACATGAGGAATCGGATAACTGTGCAGTGCTCTTGCAACCGGTGCTCCATGTCTGCGACCGCATCCTCATGCTCACAAACACAAGACCCCACCACACCTGAGAGGATACCTTCTTGACTTTCTTCCTGTCCGTCCTCGCCACCATGATCGCGAATTGCTTCTTCCTTGAGAGCTTCTGGTCCCTTTGTTTTTTGAAAGGCTGTTGCTGCCATCTGGGATGTGTCCTGCACTGCCTTCTGGTTAGATCCTCTCCCTTCTTCTTTGGTTTCCGTCCTCCTGTGTTCACGCTCATCCTCCTCTTCTCTCTTTTCTGCAATCAGGTTTGCGAGCCTCCCAGCCCGTTCTCTCAGTTCCTCGGATGAGTGCGTCAATGCCTCACACCAGTTGCGGATCTTGCCAAGGAGAATGTCTTCGTCCTCATTCTTGCTTGCCACACTGCGTTCGAGGACATCTTTCTCTCTCCCGACGTTGGTCAGCCTGACTTGAAGAGACTCCCTCTCCCTCTCCTTCTCCTCAAGTTGCAGCTTCAAGGATTCTCTCTCTTTCTCCTCCTCAGCCAGCCTCGTTTGGAGAGTCTTTGTCTCCAGGTCCTTCTGCTTGTTTTGCGCCTTCAGTGCTTCCCTCTCTCTCTCCTCCTGATCCAGCCTCACTCTGAGAGCCTCCGTCTCACTCTCCGTCTCTTTTTCAGTTTCCATCACCATCATCTGTGATGGTCTCCCTTTCCCCTCCCGGTCCAGCCTCATTCGGAGGAGAGCCTCCCTCTCCCTCTCCTTCACCTTAAGTTGCAGCATTAGTGATGCTCTTTCTTTCTCCTCGTGATCCAACTTCTTTCCAAGCGCCTCCCTCTCCCGCTCTTTCTCTTCAAGTTGCACCTTGAGAGATGCCCTCTCTTTCTCCTCCTGATCCAGCCTCGCTTTGAGAGCCTCTCTCTCCCTCTCCTTCTCCTCAAGTTCCATCATCCGTGCTGCTCTCTCCTTACCCTCCTTGTCCAGCCTCATTTGAAGAGCCTGCCTCTCCCTCTCCTTCTCCTCAAGCAATACTTGCAGTGCTCCGACTCTATTTTCTTCATCAAGCCTCCTGTGCAGCGCTTCCATCTGCGTCTCCTTCTCCTTGAGGTCCGTCCGTAGCGATGCTTTCTCTTGCTCCTCCTGGTACAGCCTAGCTTGGAGAGCCAGCCTCTGCCTCTCCTTCTCCCCGAGGTCCTGCAGCAATGACACTTTCTCTCTCCCTTCTTCATCCAACTTAACATTAAGGGCTTGCACCTGTCTCTCCGTCTCCTCAATGTCTCTCTGCATTGATACTTTCCCTCCTTCCTCTTCCACCAGTCTTGTGTGCAGTGCCTCCATTTGCAGCTCCTTCTCCTCAAGTTGCACCTGCAGTGATGCTTTGTCTTGCTCCGCCCGCTCGAGCCTCTCTCTTAGAAGGGCTTGCACCTGTCTCTCCCTCTCCTCAATGTCTCTCTGCATTGATGCTTTCCCTCCTTCCTCTTCACTAAGTCTTGTGTGCAGTGCCTCCGTTTGCAGCTCCTTCTCCTCAAGTTGCACCTGCAGTGATGCTTTGTCTTGCTCCTCCCGCTCGAGCCTCGCTCTTAGAACCTGCCTCTGCCTTTCCTGGTCCTCAAGGTTTATCTGCAGTAGCGCCTTCTCCCCACCTTCCTCGTGCAGCTGAACTCTAAGCATCTGCTGCTGCCTCTCCTTTTCCTCAAGGTCTGTCCGCAGCGACACTTTCTCTTGTTCCTCCTCCGCTAGTCTGAGTTCCAGCGACTCAACTGCCCTCTGACTCTGCGTCAGCCTGTCTGATAGCGACAGATGCTGGCTTGCCATTGTATCTCTTAAGGACTGTATTTCAGACACCATATCTGCAACCGCTGCGTCACTCTTGCGGAGCCGGTCTTTCAGTTCCTCCACGTTTTCTAACTGGGTCCGTAATTGTTGCTCCAACTCCACCCTGGTGGCGTCACGTTCTTGTAGTGTCTGATCCATTCTTGAGAGGGCGGCATCTCGATCCTCCATTGCACTCTTCATTTCCATCATAGCTTTCTCACTCTTGGACAACTCCTTCTCCAGACGAGTTCCCTTCCCTCTCCAAACTCCGAGTTCCTGCTGCAATGATCCCAGCTGATTGTTCAACATCTCCATCTCCCCTTGCATTCTGCGGCGACATAGTTCCTGCGTCCAGATCGCTATCACCAAGAGCGCTACCCTTCTGTCTCGCTCGTCCAAGTCTCCAGCTGAGCGCTGATACTTCTCCCGCCAACTATCGAGTTCTCTTAGCAGGTCCCCTCTCTGCTTCTGACTCATCTGCAGGGTGTGCTCAAGAGATTCCTTTGCTTTTGCCTCGTCAGAAAGCCTCAGTCCCAGCATCTGAATGGCTTCCATCAGTTCTGCTTTCACTTGCTCTTCCTCTGTCAAATTGCGTTGCAAAGCCTCAACTTCGGTGCGACTCTGGATCAGGTCCATCCGCAGGGATGCGTTTGCTTGCTCCTCCCCATGCAGCCTGGCTTGCATGGCCTCAATGTCCCCGACACCCTTCTGCTTGGTTTCCTCCAAGTCAATCTGAAGACGCACCTTGGCCTTTTCCTCCTCAGCGAGCTTGCACTGCACAGCCTCCACTTCCTCGACACTCTGTTTCAGCCGCTCCTGAAGTGCCGCCTGAATATTCTGAAGAGATTCAGTCATATCACGCTCCTCGCCCAGTTTCTGTTGCAGACCCTCGACCTCCTTGCGCCACCTCTGTCTGGTTTGCTCAAGGTCGATCTGGAGAGATGCCTTAGCTTGCTCTTCCTTGCCAAGCCTGGACTGGAGATCATTGACAGCTGCTGCAAAATCCTTTTGCTTCTCCTCAAGGTCCATCCGCAAAGACGCCTTGGCTTGCTTTTCCTCGGCCAGCCGGTGTAGCAGGGTGTCTGCCTCCATGCGACTCTCTTTTTCCCTCTGCTGGAGCTCAACCTGGAGGGACATCTTGACTCGCTCCTCCTCATGCAGTTTCGCTCTTAGAGACCCACACTCCGCGGCACTTTGTGCCAGCCTCTCGTGGAGGTCGACCTGGATGGACACTTTTGCATGCTCCTCCTCCCTCAGCTTGTGTTGCAGGGTCTCAATTTCTGTTTGAGCCCTCTTTTTCTCGTCTTTAAGGTCCGTCCGAAGGGATAGCTTGGATTTCTCCTCCTTTTTCAGCCGGCCGCGCAGAGCCTCCACCTCCATTCGACTCTGCTTGAGCTTCTGCTGCAATTCGATCTGGAGAGATGCCTTTGCTTGCTCCTCCTCGCTCAGTCTGAGCCGCAGAGCCTCGACCTCCACAAGAGTCTGCTTCAACTTTCCCGGAAGGTCAAGAGTCTGCTTCAACTTTCCCGGAAGGTGGACGTGGAGGGACCTGGAGCTCGCTTCCTCTTCCTCGCTCACCCTTAGTCCCAGAACCTTGATAACCTCGGCGATCTCCTTCTCCTTCTCCTCCAGGTCAATCTGGAGAGAGGCTTTCGATTGCTCCTCCTCGCTCAGCCTGCATCGTAGACCCTCAACCTCCCTATGACTTTGCTTCAGTTTCCGGAGGAGTTCGATCTGAAGAGATGCCTTTGCTTGTTCCTCCTCTCCCAATCTGAGTTGCAGAGCCTCGATCTCTTCAACCCTCTGCCGCAGCTGCTCCTCAAGTTTAGCCAGCAGGGACGTCTTGGCTTGCTCCTCTTCTCTCAGCCGGAGTTGAAGTGCTTTGACGTCATCGACACTCGCTTTCAGCTTTTCTCGAAGCTCTGTCTGAAGCGTCAAGTTCGCTTGCGTCTCCTCCCGCAGTTTGCTTTCCAGTCGCTTTGCCTCCTCGAGGGCCTTCTGTTTCACTTGCTCGAGGTCAACCTGCAGCGACGCCTTCACCTCCTCCTCCTCCCTCACCCTAAGTTCCAGACTCCTCAATTCCATGGTACTCTGTTTGAGTCTCTCCTGGAGTTCCTTCTCGAGGGACATTCTCGCTCGCTCCTCCTGTCGCGAGTTGAGCTGCAAAGCTTCTACCTGATTAAGGGCCTCTTGCAGCTTGCTTTCCAGATGCCTCGCCTCCTCAAGGGCCTTCTGGTTCGCTTGCTCGAGGTTAACCTGGAGCGACGCGTTCGCCGCCTCCTCCTCCCTTAGCCTAAGTTCCAGAGTCTTCAATTCCGTGGCACTCTGTTCGACTGTCTCCTGGAGTTCGACATTAAGGGACAACCGCGCTTGCTCCTCCTGTTCCAACTTGAGGCGCAAAGCTTCAGCATGAGCAAGCGCCTCCTGTTTCTCCTTCTCGAGACTGATCTGAAGAGTCGCCTTGGCCTGCTCCTCATCATTCAGCATGTGTCTCAGAGATTCGATTTCTATGCAGCTCCTCCTCAGTTTCGACTCGAGCTCGTTCCGAATAGAAAGCTTTGTTTGCTCCTCTTCGCTGAGCCTCAGCCGTAGAGTCTCCACCTCTGTCAGGCTGTGCGCCAGCTTCTCCTGTAGGTCCACGTTTGCCCGCTTCTCCTCACTTAACCTGAGTTCCGTGGAATCTCTTTGCCGGATACTTTCCTCTTTCTCCTTCTCGAGTTCAAGCTGGAGGGCCGTGTTTGCTTGCTGCTGCTCCCCCAATCTCAATTGAAGAGCATCTATTTCTGTGAGGCTCCATGTGGCCTTCTCCTGAAGCTCAGTTTGCAGGGATGCAACTAGCTGCTGTTGCCTGGTCAGACTGCATTGCAGAGCCGTGACTTCGTTCAGACTCTTCTCTCTCTGCACCTTCATATTAAGCTGGAGAGACACATTGGCCTGCTCCTCCGCCGTCAACCTCAGTCGCAGAGAATGCACCTCCGCGAGACTCTGTGCTAACTTGTCGTCAAGATCGGCCTGGATAGACTCCTTCGCCTGTTTCTCCTTGTCCAGCCTGATTTTCAGAGTCTCTATCTCCGTCAGAGCCTCGTGCCTTTCCTCCTCAAGTTTGATTTCCTTCAATAGCGCCTCTTCAAGGTCAAGCTGCATAGACGCCTTGGCCTGCTTCACATCCGTCAACTGGAGCTGCAAGGACTGCGCCTCAGCCAGACTCTGTGCTAGCTTCTCCTCGAGATCAGCCTGAAGAAGACGTTCCTTGGCCTCTTTCTCTGCGCCGAGCCTGAGCCGCAGAGCTTCTATCTCCCTGACAGACTCCTGCTTCTCCTCGTCGAGTTTGACGTGCAGCAGGTCGTTGGCTTGCTCCGCCTCCCTTAGCCTGAGTTGCAGAGCCTCGAGTTCGCCAAGATGTTGAGACAGTTTTTCTCGAAGCTCGACCTGCAGGGACGCGTTCGCCCGCTGCTCCTCACGGAGCCTGAGCTGCAATGCCTCAGTTTCCTCGACACGCCTTTGTTTCTCCTTCTCAAGGTCGAGCTGCAGAGACAAGTTGGCTTGCTCGTCTTCGCTCAGCCTTCCGAGCACTTCGACGACTTCTGTGAGAGCCCTCTGCTTCTCCGTGAGGTCTATTTTCAGCGACGCCTTCAGCTGTTCCTCCTCGCTCAGCCGTTGCCGCAGCGATTCCACTTCCATGTGACTCAGTTCCAGCTTGTGCCGAAGCTGCGTCCGAAGAGATTCCTTTGCTGCCTCCGCCTTGCTCAGCCTGAGCTGCAGGACGTCTATCTGCATCAGGCACTGTGTCAGCTTGCACTGAAGGTCATTCCGGATGAGTGCCTTTGCCTTCTCCTTCTCGCTCAGCTGAACCCGCAAATCCTCAACCTGCATGAGGCTCTGAGAAAGCTTCTCCTGAAGATCGATCTGGAGAGACGCCTTGGCGTGCTCCTCCTCCGTCAGCCTGAGCCTCAGGGACTTCACATCTGCAAGACTCTGGGACAGCTTCTCCTGCAAATCGAGCTGAAGGGTCGCCTTCGCTTGTTCCTCCTGATTCAGCTTGAGTTGTGAGGCCTCAACCTCTGCCAGGCTGTCTCTTAGTTTCTCTTGAAGCGTCATCTGGACAGCGGCTTTTGCTTGCTCCTCCTCGTTCAGCCTGAGTTGCATAGCTTCGACTTCAGCGAGGCTCTGCGCGAGCCCCTCCTGAAGTTCGATATGGAGCGAAGTTGTCACTCGCTCCCCCTCTGTCATGCCGAGACGCAGAGCTTCCACCTCTCCGAGACTCCGCCTCAGTTTCTCCTGGAGGTCCAGATGGAGGGAGGCCTTTGCGTGCTCCTCCTCGCTCAGTCTGAGACGCAGGGCACGGACCTCTGTGAGACTTCGTGACAGTTCTTCCTGGAGGTTCACCTGCAGGGAAGACTGCGCATGCCCCTCGGCGCTCAGCCGGAGACGCAGAGCCTCGACCTCTGCTAGACTCTGTCCCAGCTTCTTTTGAAGTTCCAGCTGGAGGGAGGCCTTTGCTTGACCCTCCTCGATCAATCTGTGGCGTAAATTCTCAACCTCTGCGAGGCTGTGGGCCAGTTTTTCCTGAAGGTTGAGCTGGACAGAACCCTTTGCTTCCTCCTCCTCGCTCAGCCGGAGATGGATAGCTTCGACCTCCTTCAGGCTCTCTTTCATCTGGCTTGATAGAGTCTCCGCTCCGCCGTCTTCGAACGCCTTCAACCGCCTCTCCATGTCTGTTGCTGCCTCGCAGCTTTCTCTCAGCCAATTTGCCAACTCGTCGACCACCACATCCAACTGACTTACCCTCCGGTCCATCTCCGAGGAGATTGCACCGTGCTCAACCGCCTGCAGTCGCGTCTCCAGGGAAGAAACAACAGCATCCCACTTCTGCAGCTCACAATGCATATTCCTGCTCGCCGCCCTCTGTTGCAAGCTCTCTGCTGCGGCAGCAGAGTCAGCGTCCTCTTCTTCGTGTAACCCTTGTTTTTTTTTCCCCTTTCGCTCCCAATCCAGTTTGGCCTGCAGTGAAGCCACCTCGCTTTCCCATTGAAGACGGTTGGCATCCATCTTTTTCTGCCATAATGCGCCGTGCTCCTCGTGCCGACACTTCATCTTCAGCTCCAGATCATCCACTTTCTCCAGCAGTGCGGCGATCTTCTCATCGCGCTGCTGCAAATCTTTGTGCACGCCCTCCCATCTCTCATCGCAAGCCCGGAGTTCACAGCGGAGCCGACTCACCTCGTTCTCCCGCTCCTCGACATGAGTCTGGAGGGAGGACCTCGCTCTCTCCATCTCATCCACCCTGGATTTGAGGGATTCTGCCTCCCTTATTCGTCGGAGCAGCTCGCGCGCCAAGAAGTCCTTTTGCCTTTCGGCATCAACGACCTGCGTCATAAGCGTATCCACGTCCATGGTCTTGTGCACCATTTGTATCAGTGCGGAGTCCTTTTCACACTCCTCCCGACTAAGCTTGCGTCTGAGCTCGGCTTTTTCCATCTGCGTCTGCCTTAACACGGCGACCAAGTCCTTGTATTCCTCGTCCTTCTGTTTCATCTTGTCCACCAACTCCTCCCTCTCCCTCTCGCTCCTCCGCAGCTTCTCTGCCAAAGCCTGGTCTTCTTGTTCTTTGCCTTTCAGTTCTTGGGCCATGGCCTGTCCTTCTCTTTCCTTGGCCGCCAGCTTTATCGACAGAACGTCAATCTCCTCCCTCTTCGCCTGCAGCAGCTCTGCCATCTGCTCTTCTTGTCCTCTCGCTTCCTCTTCCATCGTCGTTTTCGCTTGCCGCACCTTCGTCAACTCCTCCTCAAGAGCCCTCATTTCCCTCTCCTTCTCCCTGACTGTGTCAGAAATCACCACTCTTTCGCGGTTCCTATCCCTCAGCTCCCGTACCAGATTATCCCGTTCTCGTTGCCACTGCTCCAACTGCTCGGCCAACCGCCTACGCTCCTCCTCCTTCTGCTTTAGCTCGTCCTCCAGCACGTGACGCTCCTTCTCCTTGTTCGTCAGATACTCGAGCAGTCGCTCTGTGTCCCAATCCTCACCCGAGGGGAAAACCTCGTGGGCTTGCGAGCTGCTAGGATGATCAAGATTATGATGACGATGATGATGATGCCCGAACAACCTCTGAGGTATGGGGCACACCCCTATTGCTGTATCGCCCCCGCTGTCTTCGATAGAAATACCGCTGATCTGGAGATCGTCTTCAATATAAATGCCCCCGATCCGCAGGTCATCCCACCCCTCAGAAAGTGGTGTCTTGCCCTGCACACCTCCGAATTCACAGCCCATTCCCAACAACTCCTTCAGTTCAAAATTTCCTTCTTTTTTTTCCCCCCCTCTGAGTTTAAAGTTTCGAACTCTGAAATAAAATATTGGGAAAAAATCAGTGACAGTTGAGTGAGAACCCTCCCGACGAGTGGGTCTACCTCTCAGTTGGTACACACCCATGAACTGTTGTTGTCAACATAGAGAGTATTAGAGACCCAACCAAGTTCGATTGCAGAGGAACAGGGTTAAAAAAATGAAACAAGTTACACGACTGACGTACAGCAAAACAGCAGCAACAGTGTTTGGATTTTGAAATTGACTGTTGGCGGCGTACAGGAGGTGGAGAGATCGAGGTTGAGGAGAGACTATTTAATTTAGTATTTACTATTTACTATTTAGAATTGCCATGCATTGGGTCTTCTTCTCCTTCTCCTCCTCCTCCTCCTCCCGCTCCTCCTCCTCCTCCTCTTCTTCATGTTCTCTTCCTCTGCTGCTGCTGCTGCTGCTGCTGCTGCTGTTATCTATCATTTCTTTTTTATGTCGCCTGCTGATGTCTGCCGCTGTGTGCAGCTCTACTATGCTCTGCTTAGAATTGCCATGCATTGGGTCTCCTTCTCCTTCTCCTCCTCCTCCTCCTCCTCCTCCTCCTCCTCCTCCTCTTCATGTTCTCTTACTCTGCTGCTGCTGCTGCTGCTGCTGCTGCTGCTATCTATCGTTTTTTTTTTTCTGTCGCGTGCTGATGTCTGCTGCTGTGTGCAGCTCTACTATGCTCTGCTTCTGCTACCATTCCAAGCTGCTGCAAGCTCATCCCTGCTGCTTTCTCTTTCTTTCCAAAAAAGACGAAGGGGGCCAACCCCTACCACTACCGCCTTTTTTCACCCAAATAGAACCCCGGTCATTATAGCTGTATTCAGGCCCAACTTTCAGTGCAGATGCCAAGTATAATGACCGGGCGTTCTTTTTCCGGGAAGACCATCGTATTTCAGACCGTCGTATTTCATTCTGATTACGTCCAGCTTCGAACTCATGACGTCGTTGGTTTTTTTTTTTTTTTTTTTT
>BFEA01000645.1:658081-672596 GCA_003427395.1 Chara braunii
TTTTTTTTTTTTTTTTTTTTTTTTTTTTTTTTTTTTAACCAGCATTTAATATTAAACATCAGCAGGCTGTTCAAACGAATTTGGAGACAAAAAAAAAAGAGAAAAAAAAAAAAGAAAAAAAAAAAGGAGCAAAGCAAGTAACACGCGGTTGACTGTGTCTCTTGAACACACGCACACTGTAAGACCACAGTACCCTCGTCTTTTTTTTTTTTAATAGCTTAGTGTATATAACTATATTTAGTAGTATTTAGTATTGCTACTTAGTACTCCCTTTTCCAACATGGGGTTAACGAAACCACAACCTCCTGCATGTCCCTAACCAAGCCTAACCAACTGAGCAAGAAGGCAGCTGGGTGAGAGGACCTCTTCCCCAGTCCAAAAAAAAAACATCGAATTCCATTACTTGGTGAAATCGGAGGAGGTTTCTTTTTTTTTAATTTTTATTAGAGAGCGCAGCAAAAAAAAAAAAAAAAAAAAAAACATTCTCTAATTATCTCTACTTTTTTCTTATTACTATTTTTATTTTATTTTTAAATTAAATTGGACCGTTTCTTGATTTATGCGTGTCATCCTTGCACAGGGGCCATGCTAATCTTCTGTCTTCTGTGTATCGTTCCAATTTTAACGGATGTCCCAAAGGAGCGTTCTTGATTCTTGTGCTGGTGTGATCGAGCATTGCTTTGTCATTTCTGCGATATGCCTCGTCTCCATATGAATGAATGCTGGTCGTGAAAGTTCGTCGTGTTTACAAATTTTTGGGAGTGCAGTTTCCTTGCTGATATGAGAAATCAAAGCATTTTACAGAGTTCTGTTATAACCCCCCGAAAGGAACCGGGTCCCCTTTTTTCTTTTTTCTTTTTTTCTTTTTTTTTTTTCCTTTTTTTTTTCCTTTTTTTTTCCTTTTTTTTTTTCCCCAATCGTCTGTGAGAGGCCTATTTGTGGAGGGTGATAAGAGCACCCTCACAAAAACAAAGAAAAGGAAGCGGGTGCCCTCTTTTTTGAAGTTTTTTTCTACCTTCCTTTTTTTCACAAGTTGAGGCTCTCTGTTGCAGGGGGGAGGGGCTCCGCCTGACAAAGCAGGGATTGGAGACCTTGCGGAACTGAGCCCTAATAAAAAGAGCCCCTGAATTTCGAGCCTTTGGGCCCTAATAAAAAGAGGCCCCTGAATTTCGAGCCTTTGGGCCCTAATAAGAAGAGGCCCTGAATTTCGAGCCTTTGGGCCCTAATGAAAAGAGCCCCTGCATTTCGAGCCTTTTCCAATACTCGTGTATTTTTCCTTGGGCACTGGGCCCGAAAAGGAGGATTTTTTAGAAAGGAACCTACAGGAGCGTGGTCCCACTAGCAAAGAGGATCGGATAGAATGACTGCATCTGGACGTGTTTGTAGAGAGGTGCAGGAAATCGAGATTGAACTGCTTTTCTGCATCTCTGCATTAAACACTTCCAGATTCAGGCATTCCATGCTATCCTCTTTGCTAGTGGGGCCGTAGTCCCCGTGGATCCTACTAGCTCACTTGCCACACAGTCCCACACTGCAGACGCGAATTTCCGTACCTGGGGCCAAGTCCCACTAGCAGGGTTGAGTTTCCTCAACGTCTGAATCTGGACGTGTTTGTGGAGAGGTGCGGTTGAGGAAACTCGACGCAATCTCTGCACATCTCCACCAAAATGTCCAGATTCGGGACTTGGCCTCCGGTGTTTTAGTAGAACACAGACAGAACTAGACGACTGAAATTCAGACGGAACTAGACGAGAAAATTTCCTCTTTTTTTTTTTTTTTTTTCCTTTGAAAAAAAGAAAACATCTTCCGGCGAGCTATTGTTGAAGGTGATAAGAGCGTCCTCCAATAGTAGGCCTTTTCTATTTAGATGGGGCCGATCGTTTTTTTTTTTTTTTTTTTTTTTTTTTTTGTTAGGGCCGGTCGGTTTGACGAACAATATGATATCTCAAGGTCATGGGCCCATGACCCTTTCCGGAATTCTCTTTCTTTTTTATAATATATATTATTCGAAGAAAGGAACGTGGTGCCAGTTGCCCTCACATGTGTATTGTTAGAGCACCGCACCTGGAGCGAGATCCCACTACCGTCTTCCCCGAACATAACGCACCATGAAAATGAATGTATACAAGCTATATTTACGGTGCGGTACAGCCAAAATGATGGTGCGTTGTGTTCGGGGGAAGATGGTAGCCATGTATGTATGTGGATTAGTGTGACGGGTGTGGGACAGGTGGGGGACAGGTGGGTGGCAGCGTCAAATAGAGAAAATAAACGCAAAAAAACATTTCATGACCAAACAAATGAAGAAAAAAACTGCTAAAAGAGAAAAAGAGAGTGCTCTTCTCACAGATGGTGTCTGCTCCAGGCGGGGTCTCAGATGTCAGGGTATGATTCACTGACCATGGCTGTGGCAGTCGAGACCACGTGGAGCAAGATCCCACTACCACTACTGAAGTATGTGGATTAGTGTTTAAGGTGTGCGACTGTCAGGCATGATCGTGGATTCGGCAGGAAATCAGCTATTACCATGGCCTGTTTTTGTGAATTAAGCCCGGGAAAAGGATGTCTTCTTTTGCTCTCCCATTGGTAGGTTTTTCTTTTGTTTTTGGGGTTGGGGTCGGGGTCCTGTGGCTGTCCCAAACGTCCGTGAAATCAGAACCACGTTTTTTGGTTCGTGAAATCACACACATTTCACTCACGGCGAAAAGGCAAAGACGAATGGCTTCATCGCTGGAAATTGATTGTGGTTTGCGAGGTGTTTTTTTTTTTCAGGGTTTGATCCCCTCACCTATAGCAAATGGTGTATGCTCTTTTTTTTTTTTTTTTTTTTTTTTTTTTTTTGGGATGGAGTTACTCTTGCCCTCCTTTGCCAAAGAGAATTTCTGTCAGAACAACAGAAAGGTGTGCACTGCGAACTATTTCAAGGAAGCCTCAGACTATTCATTGTCAATGAATATGGTCCGTGCGCCCACTCACATGCAGCCGTCTCGACGGCCACAGGCATGGTCAGTGAATCATACCCTGACGTCTGACACCCGGCCTGGAGCAGGCACCATCTGACAGAAGAGCACTTTCTTTTCTTTTTTAGCAGTCTTTTCTTCATTGGTTTGGTCACGAAATGTTTTTTTGCGTTTATTTTCCCTATTTCACGCTGCCATCCACCTGTCCCCCAGCCGTCCCACACCCGTCACGCTAATCCACATACATGACTAGTTGGATCTCGCTCCTTGTAGTAGGGGAGGCCCCACTACCGTCTTCCCCCGAATACAACGCATATGCTGTGTTCGAGTTTTCTGAAAAATCAAAAATTCGAATAGAAGACATATGAGTTGTTCTCGAAAATATGGGCTGTTCGAATAGAAGGCTTGCGCATTGTATTCGAATAAAAAGCAACTTATGCGTCGGTGTATTCATTTACAAATTACAACGCATTCGTGTTATGTTTGGGGGAAGACGATGGCGAGTGGTTTGAGATATAGTGTGATGGGTGGGGGGGGATGGGTGTGGGACAGATGGATTTTTTATTTTTATTTTTATTTTTAAAAGAAAGAACAAACCTTGTCCGACCATGAAGCGCAGACTGCACAGTTTTTTCTTTTCCTTTTCTTTTCTTGTCTTTTTTTTTTTTTTTTTTTTTTTTTTTTGGGAGAGACTGCACAGTACAGTTTTGTCGGTGATCCCTGCCACAAGCATGAAGTGAGGGGTCCAATTCCCAGCCGTAGCGTGCAGTCCGATTTTTTTGTTTGTTTTGTTTGAATAAAAGGCTTGTGCGTTGTATTCGAATACAAAGCATACTATCTGACACATTCTTCTGACTCTGACAATCTGGCTCACAGACCCATCATTTCACCTCCTGAATACTAGGCCTCGCTCCACAGCACAATATTCAATACGTATCTGGAGATGAACGCGATCTCAATACATCCAAAATGTTTTGATCATTACGAACGTATCTGGTTCAACTGACAGTCCAGGTAGTATATGTAGAATGTTGAGCAGTGGAGTGGGGCCGGTGGTTCCGTGCATTTCGTGCATATATTCTCTGACGCATGTCTGACGCACTCCTGTCTCTCTCTGACATTCTGGCTCATGGACCCATCAAGCATTGCTGCTCTACTCACCAAATGTGCGAAATGAGAACGAACCTTCCACCAGAACATGGAAAGATACACCGCGATATTTTTTGTCTCTTGTGCATGTGGCCATGGGCCTCGCTCCACTACACAACACTCTGCTCCACCACTGTCTGCTGTTCGGCTTTAGTGTTATTTTTTTTAATATACTAATACCTTTGTTGTTTCAGAAAATAGTGAGTGGGCCTCCGACCTTTCGGGAGGCCGAAACGAAACGACGGCTGCCGATTAGATTTATCAATGGCAGTCGTCGTTGGTCCTGGCGTCAGAATTTTTCGGGAGCTGGCGTTTGGCGGCCTCATTTCTGAAGCGGCAAAGGTACTGGTGGTTTAAGGCTTAGGGCCTCGCCACACTACTGTCGAAAATGCGATTTTCGACAGTTTCTCTTCGCCACACAGGCTGTCGAAGTCGGAGACGGAATGAAAATTCGCGAGTTGTCAGAGAATGGTTCTCGACACCTCCTGTCGAAAGTTGTGGATATCCCCAGCCTGCTACTCCGATGCCTTCGACATCCCTCGGCTGCGCCGTCGACTTCGCTTCGAAATTTGGTGAGTGGGGGTAAGGTCGGGATGGACTGATGCTTGTCGTATCGTACCCTCGGGCGCGTTCGTCTTTTTCCATCTTGCTTTCACAAGTGCGTGCACTCTACAGTGCTGTGTGGCGAAGGGGGGGCAAACTGTCGAATGGAGGCTGTCGAATTTGTTCTGACAGCCATCCATTTTTTTTGCCTTTCGACTGTGGTGTGGCGAGGCCCTTATTCTTTTAAGCCCAACCAATTCAATTACCTGTCAAATTTAAGAAGAAGAAGAAAAAAAAAGAACCTGTCAAATCTGGACAGAACGACAGGATGGGCTTTCGGGCTTTTTATTATCATTGTAGTATTACGGGGAACCTCGTAGCAGCCAGTGAGAGTTCAAGCCTCCAACGAGGGAACATGTGGGGGCTGCGCCCGACCTGCAGGTGGGCGATACTGGCCAGGGGTCGACCGGTAGCATGATCAGGACGAAGCTTCTTCGATGGGCCAGTCCCTGTGCCTCCCCTCCAGTCCCCTCCTCCTACTGGCATCGGCAGTCTCTGCTCAATGCCGCTCGGGGGTGGACGAACAACCTCTCTCTAGGTGGCGGGCACAAAGCTTGCCCGCAGGCCATTGGGGTTGTGCCTTACCCACCACTGAGCTAGGCCGCTGGATGACAGACCTGTTATACTAGTACACACCCGTGGGCTGGTTGCATCACCAAAGAGGATTGGTTATAATTCCTGAATTGGGACGTGCTTGTGGACGGATGCAGAGAATATCTGCTTTTCTGCATCTCTGCTCAAAGCACATCCAGATTCATGAATTAAACCCAATCATTCTCTTTGCTAATGGGACCAGGCACCCTGTAGCTTCAGAACTAACTACAGTAGTACCACCTGGTTCACAAACCAGTCCTGTTTGTGAACCTGTTCCTGCGGACACCTGGTTCACAAACCGGTCCTGTTTGTAAACCAACTTCGCTAGGCCGCTGGACAAAGGCGCTGTCCGAGTTTGGATAGTAGTGCATCACTCCACTACAGTACAACTCTCCAATTTCACAAACCGGTCCTGTTTGTAAACCAATTGAGCTAGGCCGCTGGATACCCTCGCCGTGGTTTACACGACTTCAAGCAAATGAAGCAGCTATTAAAGCAATGCTTGTGAATCGAGGTATAGGTGATTTTTTATTAGCTCTTGGTATTATGGGTTGTTTTGCTATTTTTCAAACAGTAAACTTTTCAACCATTTTTGCTTGTGCTAGTGCCTTTGTGTGAGAACCTTTCCGCAAGTTTGCCAACATCGGATAGCAGTGCATCACTTCACTACTATCCAATTTCACACATCGGCAAACTTGCGCATAGCTGTCAGAATCAACTCTACGAATGCACTCTCCAAAGTCGCATACTTCCACGCCTGCAACCTTGGTTAATATGTGGAAGGTCCTCCCCGGAACGAAGGATGGGACGGCGCTGTTTTCTTCAATTTGCATTGGAGTGCCTGGATAGTCGTGCCGAGGACAGTACTGGAGCGATGGCGCTGTTTTCTTCAATTTGGAAGGACTCTCCGAATTTGTGGGCAGCGGACAGTGGTGGAGCGAGACCCTGTATGTATCCGGAGCTCACAATCCTCCCAATACATTCAAATATTGAACTCCTTCGAATGCATCTGGTTCAGAAAGGCATCCAGATGCATGTCGAATGTTGCATAGCGGAGAGAGACCTCGTGGAGAGCATTTCATGCATATATTATATGACACATTTCAGACACATTCCACTGTCTCTAACAACCGACTCCTCATTTCACAGTCCAAATATTGGGCCGGACGAGTCCAACATTTTGAATGTATCAGGTCCAGAAAGCGTCCAAATGCATGCATGTGGAGTAAGGGCCTCGTTAGACCCTCCTTGGAAATTCCTCAGGAATTAGGATGAGGTCCTTGGAAATTTTTCCGGTTTTCGGCGGCGTCGTTACACAGCGTCCTAATTCAATGGGTCCCAAGGAAAACCCTCGGAGGTCTCCCGCGGCCGATTTCAAACGCATATACGCCGCCGCGGGGCTGGATGTTCGTCGGCGCACTGGGATGTGTGCGTCCTCAGGTGTGGTCCAGTGGCGGCGGCAGGGAGGCCTTCCAGGCTGGGGGAAAAAAAAGGCGCGAACATCCCTGTTCGAATTTCGAATTTCGAACCCTTCGCTGAAACGCATCCATGCCCGAGGTGTCCAGACCGGTGCAGCGCGCACTGGAGCAAAATGTATGCGGAGAAGTGCTGGCGGCCATCGCTTAATACGCCGGCATTTGAAGGCGGGGCGAAGCAGTGCAGACGGTGACGGTCTCGGAGTGCGACAATGGTCAGGAGTTACACATTCCTATCCGGGCCCTCGACGACAATCATGCGGGCCGCCACAGCTGAGCGCGCACCTCAGGCCTCCATGAGACATGGGTAGTGCTGCTGCCGTTCCCGTCCACATGCAGACATCGGAGTGAGGGTGCCGGCGATCGAAACAGTGGTGGGCAGTTCCGCATTGCACGTTGTGAAGATGGAGGGAGTGCTGCGGGTCGATGCGAATACATTGACGGCTTCGGAGAGAAATGCGGTGGTTGCAGTTGTGTCGGCAATCGCCATGCGCTATCACATACAGAAAACGTCAGCTCGCCTGAAGATGAGGCTGTCCATTCGCAGGCATGCAACAAGTGATGGAGGCGCCCGACTGTGTGTCGTTATCAGAATCCATTGTGCAATTTTGCTGCGCCATGGCGTCCGGTGTGATCATGCGGGCGACTCCAAGGTGGTGGATGAGGAGAAGGACGGGAGGGACATGGGAGGATCTCCGGAAGATGGATGACGTGGTGGACGGGTACTATAAGGAGAAGTTGAGGATGTCCCCTAGGTTGTTCCGGGAGATCGTGGAGGCGTTGTCCCCTCATCTCCAGCGGAGGGTGACATTCTACAGGGTGCCTTTGATGCCGGATCACATCATCTCGTACGCGCTTTACAGTTGGGCGAGCGGGGAGACGTACGAGAGCAGCACATCGTCATTCGGCATAGGACGCACATCAGGCTTGATTGCGGTGGAGGACGTGACTCGGGCGCTTCTGAGGGTGTACCGCGAGAAGATCGTTTGTCCTTCCGTATTGCGGCGGGTGGTCGTTTTGCGCGCCTTCGAGGCCAAGGGTTTCCCCAACTGCTACGGCTGCATACTCTACACGCACATATATGTCGACAAACCGGCGAACGCACCTTCCGAGAACTACTTCGACCGGAAGCATCGTTTTTCTGTTGTTGCGCAGGTGGTGGTGGACTTGGACTTGCGTGTGACCGACGTTTTCGTCGGGTATCCCAGGAGCTGCCACGACATTCGGGTGCTCCAGCTTTCAAGTATGTGGGCACGTGCGGAGGAGGGGGATCTTTTCCGTGGACCTGCCGCGGTGCTGCCGTTCGGGGTGAAGACACATGGGTACATCCTCGAGGACAATGGCTATCCTCCTATGGAGTGGATCGTCGTGCCTTACGGAGGGACCGATCAATGCACCAATGAGGAGAGGTTCGACAACAAGCAGAAGGTCGCCAGAGGAGCAGTGGAGAGAGCTTTCGAAAGATTGAAGGGGATGTGGAGGCTTTTCCTTCGCACGCACAAAACGAATATGGACACTCTCCCGCAACAGTTCCAACCAGTGTGCATTCTGCACAACATCCTCCTCGATGCTGGCATAGATTTCGACGAGAACTTGTTGTGGGAGGTGGACGCGAATGGCGTGCGCCAGCGAGTGGACTTGGGCTTGGATCACCCTCCCCACCCCATTGCGGAGAACTTCAATCGTCCTCGTGCGCTGGCCCTACGCGAAGCGTTGGCGGAGTGCATGAAGCACGACTTAACGCGGGGAGTCTCCCCACGGCGGTAGCTTGGGCGTCAATCTGTTACGAAGGGCGAACGTGGTGACGTCGGGGATTCGACTGGTGTTGTGGTGCTCCGGCGGCAGTGTAGTGTAGGATGATTGCTGGCCAACTCCTTGGATTTTTTTTATTTTTTTTTTCTATGTAGTTTCTCCCCAACACCCCCCCCCCCACCCTTTTCTTGGCGTTAGTTTTCTTCTGCTATCGAACATTGGAAGAGTGAGGGAGGGGCGCTCCATCACGGTTTTTGTGTAAATGGCGTTATCGCCTTTGTTATGCGATTTATACATGTCTGTGTCCGTACAAGTCCTTGTGTCGCACCTTTGTTATGCGATTTATACATGTCTGTGTCCATGCAAGTCCGTGCAAGTCCTTGTGTCGCGCTGATAACGATCCCTTCAGAACGGCCACTCCCACTTCCACCACCATGAGCGAATCCTGGCACAGCAAGGTCGGCCAGTCCTTGAAAATGTTCCCTGCTCACCCCGTCTCTCCCAAATCCAAGAGTCGGCGTCCCCGTCGAAGGGATGTCCACGGCTGAGACATCTTCTTCCCCCTGCCCCCCCATCGCACCCTCCGATCCGTCACCGCGCGGCTTTTTCGACTTCGGGAAGTGCCCACTTCCGCTTTGCCCGCCCCTGCCTTCGATGGTTCCGTTGTCTCGCCTTTTCAACTGGGACTGTCCACGTGGCGCCATGCGCTAACGATCCGTCAATCCCGTGCCACAAAAACAAGCGATGTCTAACTGCCACGTGGCGTGGACAATAGAGAACGGACAGATCGTGATGCGTCCACATGCTATGCCACCGACGGACGCGCAAGTGAGGACAGCGTAGGTGTTTAGCGATAGCGCGGACGATGAACTCCTGGCGCCGTGGAAGACAACCCTCAAGCGATACAAGGAATTGACGCCAACGAAGTGTAGCACATGCGCACCAGCAGACATGCACTGACCTTTATACTGCTTCAACAGACCTTCCCCTGCCCCGGTGCGCTCCCGGCGTGACGGCTTGGACTTCCTGCTTCGAAAATCAGATATATATATATATATATATATATGGCCACAACCGTTGAACTACGTGAGCAATCCAACCGTCGACTATGCCATGAACCACGCCCGTTAAAGGAAGACGTGAGGACTCTTCGCCATCAGTGCGGCAGATTGTCGGGAAACAAGCGAGGGATGCAATGTCAATGCATGCATCGACATGACGATCACCCGCAGAGCTGAGGCGGCATCAGGACCTGTCCCTGATGGCCTTCGCGATCTCCATAACGCAGCGCACATCATCCTGTTCGCCTCGTCGGACGCGTCGTAGTGCCGCTTCTGGGCGTCGACCTCGCGCTCGAGTATGTCGCACTGCCGCTCCAGGATGGAACACTGCCGCTTCCTTGCCCCCTCCACAGTGTCCGCCATCAATGCACCGTGCTTCTCCATGACTTCGGCGATAGTGTTGAACGTCTGCTGACGCATGTTCTTCCTCTTGCCAGCGTCGCCTGTGCTTCCTGCACTGAACCCAGACTCCC
Source organism: Chara braunii (assembly GCA_003427395.1). Classification (NCBI taxonomy): domain Eukaryota; kingdom Viridiplantae; phylum Streptophyta; class Charophyceae; order Charales; family Characeae; genus Chara; species Chara braunii. The sequence continues at coordinate 668,149 of BFEA01000645.1, forward strand.
GAGCCGACCCTCCATCTTCATCGTTTCCATCACCCGCGTCTACCCCGGCGATGGATTCTCCTGTGATTGATGGCGGACGTTGCATGTCCCCCGGCATCTGCGCTTCTCCACAGGCGCTCGCATCGGCGACGTTGTCTGGGTAGATGGTTTTATTGCCTCGAGACATGTTGTCGATCTCAAGGTACACTCAATCATCCATTCGGAAGTTGAAGCCCTCTTCCGTTCTCAACGCGGGCGTCAAGTTGAAGAAATTCTTCCCCTTGGAGGCATTCTGGTATCATTGCACCTTCTTATATTGCTGGAAGAGGTTATCCCACTTCTTCCCAATGTCGTCGGTAGTCCTCTTCACGTCCACCTCCACCAAACGCTTCTGCAGGTCCTGCAACTTCCATTCCCTATTGCGCATGCGTCCGTAGTTGTGAGGCATCCCAACGAAATGAGCTTGTTGATCCCGCTTCGCCCTATCGAGCTTCACCATCTCCACAACACTCCAAGTCCGATGTTTGCCACCCTTGTCGCCTGCAGGAGCCTTCGATATTCGACCACCACGGGATCCCTGATTCTGTTGACGCCCGCATCCACCCCTCCCACTACCACGCACACCCACGGGTCGAATCTTCAACTCTTCTGCATCGTCCAGTTCGTCCTCGCAATGAAAATCCGAAGATTAGTCACCAGTCGCCCTCCGGGTGTCGTCCGCATCGGCATCGCTTCCAACACGCATCCTCGACACCCCGTTCGTTATGTTCTCAGCGGTCGGTCCGCGCATCTGTTGGCGATAGGACTCCCAGACGTGCCTGCCAATTTCTTCCGGCGGGGTCGTGGTCGTGTTCGCCGCCGGTGCGGCCACCCTCCGGCGTGGTGGGATGAAGGCGTTGTCGAGTGGGGGGGTAACGTTGTCGTCGCCTTGTCGCCAGATGTTCCCGCGCCTCGAGAGAAGGAGGGCGTCAGACGACACCCGTCTGCGCTGCCACCCACCGCCGCCACCGGACACGACCTTCCGCCACACCCCACCACTCCCGCGGCCCCGCCCCGTGCACAGACGTCTGTCCGACGGTCGTGGCAGCGACGTGGCTCAATGCACAATTGTTCGTAACTGGTGCAGCAACCCCACTTGACAAGCCGAAATCCAAGTCCACAATCTCCGTGTCGCCTCCATCGGCACCCTCCTCCAGCATTGCCGAGAACGACTGGCGACTTCTCTCTGCCTCCCTTTGTCGGCAATGGCTCCCCATCCAGTCCTGCGTAGATCCGCTCCCCAGAAGCAGAGTATGGGACAGATCCTCCAGCCATTCCTCTTCCGGATCCGGCGGTAACGGCTGCTCGTGTGGTGGCAGATGACTGTACGATGTGAGGTCATACGCGGGTGTACGCCGCGCCGCTACTGCCAGGTCTGGAGTGGAGAAGTCGATCGCACGCATGTGCAGTCCGTTGGATGTTTCCCGCCTTTCCATCGTCGCCTTCCTCGACGTGCGTCGTTTTCGTCTACTCTGCGGACCCCGCACAACGACACACACGCGCAACAAGACCACAAGGAGCAGGAGAAGAGTGGTGAGCAGCAGGAGCGGGACCCGGTGGAGCGCGTCTGCCATGAATCGCAGCAGGCCAGGGGTGCATCGACCAGAGCTTGCTCCCGTGAGCCTGTCAATAGCCGACAATGCACGCCCTGAAGGAGAACTGCAGTCGGCCCGCACTGCTCACACGTTGGTGTTAAAAAAATTGGAAAAGTCGACCGTTGGACCCCACGCCCGACGACGTGCATAAGGAGAACCCCGCCACATGAAACGCCTCGGAGCTGAAGAACCACCCCCACACCTTTACGCGCCAACGGTAACGACACACAGCCGTTGGGGGATCGTCCCGTACTGGAGGCCGGCGGTGTCCGCCCGTCTGGACCATGGACGACCTGTGCACCACGAGAAACTCCAAATTTTGGTGTCGACGCATGCTCCACCACGGCCCATCAATCGCGGCTCCTTGAGCCCGAGGGACCTCACGAGGACCCCTTGAATCCAAGGACATCTTGGCTGGCATTTATGAGGAACCCAAGGAAATATCTTGGAAGCATTTTCACATTTGTCCAAGGAATTTGGTGAATTAGGACGCGGTGTAACGAAGCCGATTTTCTAAAAATCGAATTTCCAAGGAGAGTCTAACGAGGCCCTAATGTGTAGTGGGCAACGACCTTGAGATATCCTCATTGAACTGACCGGCCTGAGGTAATTCAGAATTTTCTGGTCATCTGATTGCATCTGGATTCGAACTGGGGTCTGATTCATATTTCAACAGTTCATGGGTGTACCAACTGAGCTAGGCCCGTTGGTTTCCTTGGGCTTTTGGCTATAAGTAAAATCAAGTGTATATCTAATGATTCTGATTTATTGAAAAAAAAAAAAGTTGTTTGTTTACATTTGCCTGCAAAAGAAAACGACGTGAAAATGCAACGGGCCTAATTCAGTTGGTACAACCCTGAACTGTTGAAATACAGACCCGAGTTCGAACCCGGATACCTTAAGATGAAGAGAATAAGAGCATTCTGAATCGCCTGGGGTCGGTCAGTTCAATGATGATGATATCCAAAGGCCGTAACTCTTTGGGGGAAAAGAAAGAGAGAAAAAAAAAAAACATTCTGGTGTGGTTTATGGCCCTGACGGCGCGGTTCTTGCTAGGTTGATGAGTGAACCTGGTGGATTTCACAATGAGATTCATGCTTTCGAGGCACAGGACGGACATGGAGTCTTGAAGGCTGCGGGGAGCAGAGGCTTGGACATATCTGGCCGCAATTTTGTACAGAGATCAGTTCAAAAAACTCCTATCGTAGTGTGAGTAACCCTAAGTTATTTTGCTGCAGCAGCTACAGCAGGCAGCCGAACGGCGTGGCCTTCACTGGCATGATGGAACCCAGAGTCTGGGTTTCAACGGGCCAGCAGGGGCCAGATCGAGGGGCAAGGTCCCTCTTTTCATGCAGAAGCAGACAACAGGTCCCAGTGGCTATGGGGTTTCAACAGAGCAACGATGTGTGCCCCTCTTGCTCTGTGGTCTGACAGCAACAGTAGCAGCGGACAGCCGAACGTTGTGGTGCCCACTGGCATGTCAAAGCAAAGACGGATAGATCTCCCAATACGCAAAAGAGGACCTTGCCCCCATCTTTCCAAATCCATGGAAGTGGGACCTCGCGCCACAGATGAAGAGATATTATGTCATAGATGACGAAGGTCAACGACGGGGAGTCGATGTCTTTCAATTGGACGTGAATGTGAGACCGAGTCGAGTCGTGTAGTTTTTATTTGTTTATGTTTCTGGTTAGGAATTGAAACCAAGGCGTCATGAGGGCTTGCTTGATTTATTTTGAGACACTAGTGATGCATTTATATGCTGCAGACGGCACCACGGCACCACCAGTGAAACCAAGGCGAACTCGAGGGCGGGAGGTGAAGGGTGAGGGGCGAGGTCAGTCTCAAATCCCTCATCCCTCCCTCCTCCCCAGCCCGTAACCAACAAAGTAAACCAGAGATCTGAAGGAGTTTCAAAAAACAAACAAACAAACAAAGAAGGGTTTGAACTTCAGGTTTCCGTGTCCTCCCTTCCCCTTCCCCTTCTACAATACTATAAGAATCGCAATTTCTTATCTCACGGCCTGAAACGCAGGCCGAAAGCGTTACCGCGGACGACCCAGATCGCAGGCCGATGAGAAAGTTTTCTCATTTTCTCATCGGCCTGCGATCTGGGCCGTCGCCGGTAACGCTTCGCGGACGGCCCAGATCGCGGCCCGGCGCGAGCCCACCCCTCGAATCATGTCCGTTTGGTACCCGTTATCGCCCGCGCACCCGTTTTTTGGTTGCCCGCCCGCCCCTCCAATCGCCCGCGCGGAATGCTGTTGCCGCCCACGGCACTTTCATCCGCCTTTCTCACCGTGTGCCTTTGTGCTCCGTGCTCCGTGCCCCGTGCTTTCGCATCGTGGATCCTTGCGTGGTCGGTGCTTATCGTGCTCATCGTGGTTCTATTTGGTGCTCATTGTGGTTCTATTTGGTGCTCGGTGCTCATCGTGGTTCTATTTGGTGCTTGCTGCTCATCGTGCTTTGGTTCGATTTGGTGCTCATCGTGGTTCGATTGGTGGCCAGTGGCACCGGTGCTCATCCGTGCTTGGATCCGTGCTTTGTCTTCATTGCTACTCATCGTGTTCGCTCCTTTGGTGCTTTCCTTGGTGCTCATTGCTCTCTCCCTCTCTCTCTCTCACACACACACACACACACACACGGTGCTCTCCTTTGCTGCTCGACGGGGAGGGTGCTCGGTGCTCATCGTGGTTCGATTTGGTGCTCGGTGCTCATCGTGCTTTGGTTCGATTTGGTGCTCATCGTGGTTCGATTTGCTGGCCGGTGCTCATCCGTGCTCGGATCCGTGCTTCGTCTTCATTGCTGCTCATCGTGTTCGCTCCTTTGGTGCTC
>BFEA01000645.1:771176-782544 GCA_003427395.1 Chara braunii
GGGGTGAGGGGTAGAGATCGACGGAGAGGCAGGGGTGATGTCTTAGGGAGTGGGGGTGGGTGGCTGTCGCCCTCTCAGTTATGGGTTGCCCCGGTATAGGTCGGAGGAAGGTTGGCAAGGCACGCCATTGCCAAGTTGCCTCATCCATCCACCATGGTTTCCACTGTAGTCTGTGCTTTGGGTCCAGTTCTCCTATTTTCTTTTCTGGATCGAGCCAATTGAGTTCGAAGGTTTTGGTCAGTTTTGTTGTTTTTGTTTGATTTGTTGTCTATTTGAGTTCGTCCTTTAGTTTAAGCCCGACTTTGTGGATGGACATCCACATTGTATCTATGATGTGTTGTTTTGCCTGGGGGTAACCGAAGGTATGCTCGTGGCGTTCGTGGGAGCACCTGGCCCTCCATGCTGTCATAAGAACTTCCAGGCGGGTGTATTGGAAAAGGTTGTGCTGAAAGGGGGTCCAGTCAACCAGAGTGTTCTGTTGCTGGGCCAGCAGGATGAGGGCCGGGTCCCACGACAGGGTCTTCCCTGTGAGGTGATGCTAGACTGCGCTCCATCATTGCCAGATTTGTCTCACCATTGGGCAATAAAGAAGGCAGTGTTCCAGATCAGCTATGTATTTCTGGGACGAGGAGCCACAGTAAGAACAGATAGGGGAGAGTATCCCCTTCTGTTCTAGGTTGGAGCGGGACACCGTCCAGTCCGGCGTAGGGAGGCATCTGTGGATGATCTGCCATTGGAGTATTCGTTGCGCAGTTGGCATCAGTTGGGCGAAGTGCGACCATCTAAAGTGTTGTAGGTCTTGTTCTTTCAGGGTGGAGTCCCTTAGCCAGCGCAATTTTATAATGGGCGTGGAGTTTTTGGTTTTGTGTGTTTGTCTATAGCAGTCCTTCACTGTGAATTTCCACAATGGTAAAGGTTTGCGCTTCCCCCATTTCCCTTCTGCAGGATCGAAGGGAAGGCAGTAGATGGGGGTGGACATCTCATAAGCCCACCAGCCTTCCTTCTCTTCCCCCACTACTCAGATCCGGACGAGTTCAGTCTTCTGCAGTTGCCTATCTCTGTCCAGGTTACGAGTGAGGCGGGAGAGACGCTATCCTGGTAAAGTTGGGTCGTATGCCAGTAGGTCCGCTTGTTGTCGATATATGTTCTGCACTTTGTAGATGACAGATGGCAGGGGCAAGGATGTAGTGTCAACCACCCAATCTCCTTTTTGACATTGTGGCCCTTTCTTGAGCGCTCGTTCCCAGGCAATCGGGATCGCTTCGTGAAGTTGATGTAGTTTTTGTTCCATATTTATAATGTTTTTAAGGCGGTATTGCATTTGGGCTGTTGTTTTCCATTTGTGGGATTGTGGGTCCCACAGGTCACTAACTGTAAAAATTCCGTATTTTATCCACAACAGTCAGCGGGATCCCGTTGCTGCTGTAAACGGCTGGCCATTTTAGTCCAATATTTGTGGATTCCCAAACCAAGGTTGGCGCCAAACCTCATGCCATCTAGGCTGAGGTGGAACCTTTGTTGATCCTATATCTCTCCATAGCTTGAGGAGGGAGGGCCATAGCGGATCATTGGTTTGGTCAGCTTTAGTGGTTTGTGCTTGTGAGTGGATGTCCATTGTTCTTGGGGTTGTCGGAATCGACCATGCGGGGTTCGTTAGCCACTGTAGTGGGTGGACCGGCCGATCCAACGCTGTTGGCGGGGCCAGATTTGACAGTTGGATGTAGGCAAGTGGGCCCCATGATATATCTTCCGCCATTAATAGCCGTATGATGATTTTGAACAGTAGTGCCTTTATTTGGTATCCTGGGTCAATTATTGCCAGCCCGCCTTTGTTTCTTGGTTGGGCTACTTGGACCCAGGCCACCCGTTTGATGCAGCTCGTAAGCTCATGGTCATTATGCCATAAGTAGGCTGCGGTTGCATTCCTGAGATAGGATAGTTGTTGTGGCGTCAGGGCCCTGAAGGCCATTTTGTACCAGATGGTAGACAAGACTGCATTGTTGATTGCTAGTGCACGGCCCACGAGGGAAATGTGGAGGCCCTTTCAACTGGTCATTGCTTGTATAGCTGTTTGGACCAGGCTGTCTCCATGGTCTTTGGGGGGGCCCATGGGAGTTAGCCGAACACCCAAGACGCGGATGGCTTCCTCCTTTGCTCTCCAATTTACCGGGGGTTGTTCTGGAGGGGGTGTGTATTCTGCGTTCAACCACCATCCTTCTGTTTTCGCGCCCCAATTGACTTTCATGTCAGCAGCTATCGAAAAGATGTGGATGGTTTGGGCCAGAGCATGGAAACTGGTCGCGTTGGCCTTGATGAGGATCGTCAGGTCATCAGCAAACAGGGAGGTGATAGGGATCTTGTGTGTCGGGATTTATGGGATGTCGATGCGTTCTATGGCGGGGTTCGAACGGATGAGTGCCACCAGGGCTTCCATGACGATCACAAAAAGCAGTGGGGCAATGGGGTCTCCTTGTCGGACTGATCTCTACAGTGGGAAGGGAGGAGACATATGGTTATTTATCATTACGTTAGTGGCAGCAGATTGATGTAGAGTGTGGATCCAATGTCTGAAATTGTGTCCGAAATTCATTTTTTGTAGACAAAGCTCCAAAAAATCCCAGTCTACATGGTCATAGGCTTTCTCAAAGTCTATGATCAGTATCGCCACCTCCACTCCTCTCTGTCTCGCATATTTGATTGTTTCATTGACCAACAGGATGTTGTCTTGAATGTTTCCTCGATGCATGAATCCTGTCTGGTCCATATGCATGAGGTTTTCCATCAATGGTAGTAAGCGGTTGCCCAGAGCTTTAGCTACCATTTTGTAGGGGAGAGGAAGAAGCGTGATAGGCCGGTAATTTCTGATCTCCGCCCTGTCTCCTTTCTTATAGATCAGGGTGGTAACTCCCTATCCCATCACTGTCATCAGGTCCCCAAAGCGTCCCTCCTGCTGGGCTGCATGTATGTATGCCATCAGGTCCATTTTAAGCAGGTCCCAATAGTGGATGGTGTGCCTACCAGAAACCCATCTTATGGACACCCCGGAACATAACCACAAACATAAAGAGCTTTGGCCACACCTAGCCTACAGGGCCCATGCCCCGAGACCCGGGAGCGGGGGCGTGGCGATATGGATTCCCCCAAACTCGAGGATCGAAATGCTCAACTGGGAAGCGGACCAACAAGAAGGTAGGTGGATCTACCTCTTAGGGATGCTATGATTGGAAGTGGTCAGTATCCTGAATATATACGCCCCCAACGATTCGTCAGCAAGGCAAGCATTTTTCGAATCCCTGAAGGCTAAATTACCCGCCGGAATTCCGGTCATTCTAGCAGGCGACTTCAACACTGCCCCGGACCGCTGGCTGGACAAACGAAGAATTCCCTCGCCCTGTCCATTCTATATAGAAAATGACGAAAAAATAATAATGGAACTCACTCAATCCCTAAACCTCGTTGATACTTTTCAAAAACTCCTCCCCACCGACCGCCGCTTCACCTGCTTGCGAAAAAACGGCGTCGAAGGTATCTCGCAATCCCGCATAGACCTGATTCTGGCCTCTGAGGAGCTTCTTGGAGCCCTCCAAACAACAAATATATTTCCCCACAGTCCCCTCCCGGGTCTGGACCATGCAATGTGCGTCGCAATCTTCTCCTTCGGGAAAAAAACGGACCAGGGCAAGGGGTTTTATAAACTCAACACGTCTCTTCTGAAAATGAAGAACTTTCAAACATACTTAAAAGACATATGGTTCTACTGGCAAGAACAGAAGGAACAGATAAACGACGACATAACATGGTTCAACAACGGCCTAGACTTTCTAGGCCGCAAGTGCAACGAATTCTCCAAAATATTAGCAGCACGACGCCACACAGATAAGAGAGAGACACAACGCCGCCTGCACCAGCTTCAGCAGCAGGAGGATGACACAGGTGACTCTGATACTGACATAGCCCAAGCCATCCAAACACTGGAAGCAGAGCTTCTCACTCATATGGAACGCAGATGGCAGGGGGGCAGGATTCGGGGCAAACTCTCCAAACATAATATGGAAGGTGCAATGGATGCTAGATTCTTCGCAATGGCTAGAATGAAAACCGGGAGATCGGTGATTGAAGCGCTGGAAGACCCCAAAATCAATCGGGGCCCCCTGGTCACATCCATAGCGGCATGCACAAAGATAGCCAGAGATTTTTATCATGAACTCTTCACATCCACTTCTGGGACCCGGCCCGAGGATCAGCGGAAACCGGAAATAGAAGACTTCTTAGCTCCACTAAATAAATCACTTACAATCCACCGAAAGGAAATGCTAGATAAACCCCTCTCTAAAGAGGAAATAAGGGACGCGCTGCACCAAATGGAGGAGGACAAAACCCCCGGAATTGACGGTCTGCCAAAGGAATTCTGGGAGACCATGTGGCCAATCATCTCGCAAGACCTCATGGACTTTTACCATGAGATCTGGGAGACCGGCAAGATGGGGGAATTTGTAGGACAAGGTGTATTGACAATCCTCTATAAAAAAAAGGGACAAGAGTAACATCAGGAATTATAGACTCATCACGCTGCTCACGGTAGCCTATAAGCTGATCGCCAAAGCCCTGACAAACCGCCTGGAACTGATAATGACTGATATCATTCACCCGGACCAGACGGGTTTCATCCAGGGCAGAAATATACAAGATAATATCTTGTTGGTCAAGGAAATGATTAAGCTAATCAGGCATACCCGAAACAACGCAGCAATAATCTTCATAGACTTTGAAAAGGCCTATGATCATGTGGATTGGTATTTTCTAGACAAATGCCTGGAAAAGCTCAATTTTGGGCCTCACTTCCGACGCTGGGTACAAATTCTACACACTAACGCGACAACCAGGGTCATGGTAAATAACAACCTGGCCCCGCCCATCGAACTGCAGAGGTCCGTCAGACAGGGGGATCCGATTGCCCCCTACCTGTTTGTGATAGTCATGGAAGCACTAGCAGCCAATCTGAGGACTCACAGAGACATAAAAAGGATTCAAGTATCGGCCATACCCAAAGAGGCAATCCCGGTATGCTCGTTATTTGCAAACGATCTGACCCTGATGGTAGACGCAACTAAGGAATCAATGGAAGGAGTGCAACGGATGATGGACCGTTTCTGCCTACTGTCAGATATGAAAGTGAGTTGGGGAAACAAAACCCAAGGCTAGTGGATTCACCATCAAGACGTGAGACCCCTAGAACAACCGAGGCTCAGATGGCTTCCCGAAGAGGCCTCCATCAGGGTGCTCGGCATCTCCATGACAGCTGAAGGCAGACCATCCACCAATCAGGAATGGATCACGGTTCCCCCTCTAGCAAAAATGGCAGCCTGGAAAGACAAGCACACCTCCCTATGGGGCAGAGCACTCATAATCAACAACGTGGTTCGCTTCAATGTGGTACAAATCAGCGATCTGGGCGTTGGACAAAAAAGATTTTTGTTCCCTGCAACGCCAAATAGCTGCCTTTTTGTGGAGAGGGGATCACAATAGACAAAATGTTATCAACCGGGTAGCATGGCGCTCCATAACCCTCCCCAAAGAAAAGGGAGGCCTAGGGATTTTAGACCCGCTCACACAGACCAAGGCACTGACGTTACAATGGATTAAACGACTCATTTTCACCATTGATTCCCCATGGCAGGAGCTGGCCCTGGAACAAATTTCCAGAATGGCCCCTCAAACAAAAAAAGGCACGGACCCACTAATGTGGCTTGAAAATAGAAGCTGGCCCATACCCAGAGCGTCACAGTAGTGGGACCCCCGTCCCGTCACACCCAGACAAGCACTTAAGGATGACCTGGCCAAAGACCCCTTCTGGGCCAACCTCCTTGCAACCTGGAGAAGTCTCCCCCTCCCGGACAAAACATCACCGGTAAGATGGGAGGAAGTGGCTCGGCAACCCCTCCTCGGCAACAGGTGGATAGTAGACACGAACGGCCAAACCCTCCATTGTATGGACTCACCGTGGCATGGACGGGTGAAGAGGGGAGTCACACGGATACATGACATATGGGACCCGAAACAGAAAGAATGGATAGACCCCGACCTGTTGCGGGAGAAGCTGCGATACTGTCACCACCCCCAAGAAGCCCTGGAAAGGCTGACGGGAATGATCCCTATTGACTGATTAAGAATCTTTCGCAGGGGTCCTACACTGCAGAAGGACGATTGGGTTGCAGGCCCGGAAAGCATGGGGGGTGTGGGCAGGGTCGTTGCCTTGCACCCGAATGGATCTGTTACGGTGAACCGTTTCTGTGTTCGGAAGGGAAACGTCCTTCACAGGAACACTGACGTAGAAACGTCCGCACACTCAAAAGCAGATCTTTCTGCATCAGGGTACTCCAGGAAGACCGGCAATGGATAGCCTTTAGGCCGGCCACCCCGATTCAGCAACTCCCCCTCGATCCATTGGAGTGGTCATGGATACCTCCACGAAGGAGAGGAAGGAACTGCACCAAAACACTTTTTGGGTTAACAGTGAAATCAACATACAGACTCCTCCGTCCAAGAACCAACCTTGCCGACCAAGTCAGTGACAGTTGGAGAGCCCACCTGAACATCAGTCAGGCGGAAGTATGGCCGGTGAAATAGTTTCGATTACGTAAGGCGAAACCCACCAAGATTGCGTCGCTTCAATGGCAGATAGAGCATCGTTGCCTGCCAACCAATAACTGGTTAATAGACAGAACAACGCTGGAGCAAAGAGGCCTGGCTCTTCCCTGGTGCAAACTTTGTACAAATGCCTTTCCGGCTCGCAAACGGCCAGAAACAATAGAACACATAATATTCCTACAGTGCCCGGGGGCACTGTGGATGTGGCGATGGTGGGACAGAATTTGGAGCCAATTAGGTACAGTCTCGCCCTGGCCCTGGGACTGGAAGGCGGTGCTCTGCGAGACCTGGCCCAGGAGGCTGTCGGAACTCCCGGACGAATACACCACTAACATGTTCACAATAGGTCGAAGAGCGGTCCTCTGGGCACTGTGGAGACGACGCTGCACCTATGAAATGGAAGGGGTGAGACTAGAGGGCCCAGAATTCACAGAAAGTGTGATACAGCAGATCCAAACGGAAATATCAGCCAAATGGGACATGGTTAAAGCAAATATTCAGAATCTGCAATCACCAAAAGACATTAAACACAAAATACAAGAATTCTGCAAAAGCTGGCTGGGAGGACCCGAAGCAGGAAGAATCGGAAAGGTGGAATGGAAAGGGGAGCGAAAGGGGATAGACGAGGGTCCACAGGGAGCAGTCAGAGAGAGAGACTACCACCTAATCTTCAGAGACTGGGCCAAGTTAGATGCAGAGATCCCCCTCAGACCCCCCGAAGCCTTTCCCGACCCCTTCCCCCCCCCATCCAACTGCTTGGTAGGGATGCAGTGGTACGGTATGTAGAGGGGCAGGAGAGAAATGGAAAGAGAAGTTCTGTGGACGTAGTGGAGCTCGCCCCAGTCCACTCTAGCAAAGCACACTGATCTGACAGCCGTCGAGCTGAGAGGAGCTGGACTGAATTCGGGCAGACCATTTCAAAGCAGGGGTGAGGGGAGGTACATCCTTCAGTATGGAAGTAATCAATGCCGCCCGCTCGGGCCTCCCAGCCATAATGGGGAGGAGCGTGAGTGTGTCCTCAATGTATTTCATAAGACTTGCCGGTGGAATAGGAACCGGACTGTTGCTCCCCAGAATGGCAGGAGCCAGAACCACAAGGTTCTGATCTTCTCCAAAAAAAAAAAAAAAAAAAAAAAAAAGGATCCAGAATTCTTTGGGAGATGAGTCGAGGCCGGGGGTTTTCTCGTCTTCCATGTCCGTGAGCGCTTGTAAGATTTCCTGAGAGTCGATTGGTGCTTCTAACAGTTCCTTCTGCTGTTGCATGAGAAGTTGTGGAGCATTGTTGTTCTTGCCTGGTCAAGGGTATCTTTGTCCCATTGTCCAGTTTCTGATGTGAACAGTTTTTGGTTGCATAGTCTACTATCGCGTAGGGATTGTTGGCATCAGGCTGTCTTGGTTGGAAGGGATGGTGTAGTGATGTCACCAGGTTCTGTCTAGCTCGACTCTTGGCTTTGTTAAAAAAGATTCGAGACATTGTGCCTTCCATGTCTGCCTTTTTTATCCTTGCCTAAATCCTCAATGCTTCTGTTTGTCTGTCGAGGAAGGCTTGTAGGTGATCCCTAGCCTGTTGGAGCTTGTGGTCCCATTCCTCTAATGTGTGTATCAGTTTGTCTATCGTTTCCTTGCGTTGTCTTGCTAGATTGATAGCAAACTTCTTAATATAATCCCTAAGCTTGGCGATCCCCACGTTGAACCAATCCACGATTGATGAGGCTGTTAGCCGAACGGAAACCCCCACATCAGATCTCCCAAAAAAAAAAAAAAAGATCTCCGGATGGAGAATGGATTAAAGCCCATGATTCTGCTCCCTACAGTTTCGGACGAATATGGATCGAGAGAGGGATACTTCGAATTGCTCATAATAATACGTGGGATGATCTGATAGGTGACTGGGTCACAGTACCTGTACTCAGACAAAAATTGGGCCAATTGCGGAAAAATTGAAGATAAATTTAAGTGGAACATGACCCTTGATTCCATCCCTGCTGCTTGGGTCAGCATCCTGGTATCTCCTTCAGCGGAACACCCACTAGGAACATGGTTTGCGAGTCTAGATACAGATGATCTCCCCATGATTTGGAAATTGATTGCCATTCAATATGATGAAAACACACATTTCACGGTCGGCAAGTAAGAGACAATATAGAGTCCCACAGAATCCAAACTCATACCTGTAGAAGGTGCCGTCCCGCCAATAGGTACGGTAACCTCCTTCAATTGAATAACTCTGGTTGTTATCTCTGGCTGCCACTCACTCCAACCGCTATTTGGCTACCATCTTCACCCGAATAGAACGCCCGGTCATTATAGCTGTATTTGATGCATTTTTCAGTCCAGATACGGCCATAATTACCGGTCGTTCTATTCGGGTGAAGACGGTAGTTCAACATGGCATGTCAATAGACACTGAATGTGTTTGGGCTTTTGAATCACTCTCTCATACTAGTATGTGTTGGGACCGTGGGACTGCTCAGATTCGAACAGAATATTATGGGTGTGGTGGATAAGACACTGGGACAATATCTCTGACAGATCTATTCAGTCAAAGGGGAGAGAGATTCTGGGCGAATTAAACCACTAGTACTTGGCCCAGCTATCGGCCGCGGAAAATAGCAGAGTAGTAGAAACGTTTCTAGTCGGATGAATTTGGGCGCTCCTGTAGTGGCCCATACGTTCCCTAAAATTGTGGCTTGTATACGGGCATGATTTTAGGAAGTACTGGGGGTTTAATTTGGAGGAATACCTGAAGGGATCATGAGCTTGCTAGAAGGCTGGGGATACACATTGCCCCAAACTGCCATAGCTGCAGTGAATCAGATCTGTGCAGTGATTTTGCTTGGGAGGCATGATGCTGTGTTCAATTGGGAAGAATGGACAAGCAACAGATTCGAGGGGAAATAAATTATCTTTCAAGACATCAGAAGGTCCATCCTCGCAGATTGGAGAAGAAAGGTCTTCAAATCTGATTTGGAAGCTGGCAAAAAAAAAAAAAAAAAAAAAAAAAAAARATGCTTCTCGAAACCGTGGTGCCTGAATGGTACACTGCAGTGGCCTCTGTGTATGAGTGGGACAAACTGGTAGTCTATGGGGTCTCGCTGCACTACTATCCACTCTCCGATTTCGGAGAGTTGGGCATTGCTGCACTAACTATCCGATTCCATCCCATGGAAATGTTCGGATAGCTGTCAGAGACCAACCTCGAGACTGTCTCTTATACACATCTAGATGTGTATAAGAGACAGTTACAACGGTCGAACCGGGAGCGTGGCGACACCCTATTGGCTGAAAGCCTCAAGCACAACTGTTTATCTTTTTCTTTTTTCTTTTCCCCCCCCAAAAAGCTCCAAGGACGAATCTCTAAGCCGACGCTCCAAGGACACGGTGTAACGATGACGCCGAATTCCTTGAAATTTTCCAAGGACTTCGCCCTAATTCCTGAGGATTTTTCAAGGAGGGTCTAACGAGGCCCTTAATCATTTGCAAGGGATGCCTTCTAGATTGTCCATTGTCCATTGTCCAGTTTTGTGGTGTTACAGCTAGTAGACTAAGTATATGTCCGCTCTGCGCCACTTGTTTTCCGGTAGGCTAGGCTGCGATTCGATTGTCAATCTTTTTTTTCAGGATTTCCTGTTGTGTTTCCCTAAGCTTGCTGTTTTTCAATTTCAATCTTTTCAGGATTAAATTTGCAGTGTTTTTTTTTTCCTATGCTGTTTTTCAAATTTCAATCCTTTTAGGATTAAATTTTGACGTGGTAGTCCCTAGTGATAACCTGCACACTCGGTGATGGTTAAACTTTGGTCGCGGGAGACAGGCAGACGGTGTAGTAGGCGGTGGAGGGAGTGTGATTTTGATGCAAGGGGGCTCCGTTTGGACCCCGTCCCCGCTAATAGGGGCTTCAATTAGGACTCTTGACATTAGCATAACAAGGTACAGTGGCTCATAACACATTTCTGGGTGTTTTGACTCTTTTTTTTTTTTTTTTTTTTTTTTGGACTCTTTTGAGGCTGGTTTTGCCCATTTCAGTTGGGGGAAACTCAGAATAGCTGAGTAGACTCTGACATAATTGTTTCAGGTTTGTTTGGGCTGTCTCAGGCCGTGAGGCGGTCCCTTCTTTGGATCGAGGTGGTTTAACTTAACTTTTTGTTTTTTGGTTTGTGACGTTCTTTTCAGGCCTGAGGACATACTCACACTACCACTATCCTAAATGCACCTGACCGCATTTATGGCTGGACTTGTATGCATCTGGACGCAATTGCGTACTCAAATAAGGAAAAACGTGCTAGTGTGAGTATGCCCTGAGGCGGACTTTTTTTTTTTTTTTTCAGGGTAGGCAGACGGGTATCATGACAGGAGTCTAGTTTTGGCCATTTTTTTTCTGTCGCTAGATTTTCACCCCGACGCCTACACATTGTCGTTTCTATTACTTTCCGGGGCCCTATCTTTACACATTTTCAACATTTTCAACAGTGGATGGGATGTCGAATTATTGCCCGAATGTCGAAAAAGAGAACGCACCAAAGCTTGTCCTATCTTCACCCCAGTTTGTCTCTTTTGTGCACAGGACTTGACAATGTGAGTTCTTCACTTCGGCATGCTGTGTGGCGAAGAGGGGTTTTCTGTCGAAAGAGGGAATGTCGAGAATTTCCTGACATATGTCGAATTTCGTGATGGTGTGGCGAGGCCCTAACCAAATGAGCTGAGTCTTTCTTGTAAAAAAAAA
>BFEA01000645.1:802546-812572 GCA_003427395.1 Chara braunii
CAATCAATCAATCAATCAATCAATCAAAAAAGAAAAAAAAAGAAAAAGAAAAAGCGAGAAAACCCACTTTCGCCCGCGCAGCTTCGGCGTGGTGGTGTGTGTGTGTGTGTGTGTGTGTGTGTGTGTGTGTGTGTGTGTGTGTGTGTCTGTGGAACACTTTTCCTGCGAGCACGCTATCAACAGGCGAAACAATACCTGGATGTTTATGTTTCCCCTCCAAGGTCACTGCTTACGACGGGAGCAACCATTGCTCTGATTAAACAAGAAGCCGAAACTCCTGTCAACGATGTGCCCGATCTGATGCAGAAAATGATGGATCTAACAGGACTTACCGTGGAAGAAACCTTGGCTGATTCGGAAACGGACACCGAAGTTAAAGAGACCGAGTATTTTCTCTAGCGTCCATGACTGACGGGATCGGCCTACTAGTTGGATCGATATGCCTCTTGAAATACCCGATCGACCGACTGTCACTCTGCCCGATCACGTTCCCCTGGAATTCCGACAATCACGAATTAACGTCTTGAATGGGTACGTGGAGGTGTTAAGTGTGTACGATAACGATATCGGGATAACCAACGTGATTGAGCATGCCATCCTTACGGGGGATCACCCACCCATTAGCTGCGTCCCTTATTGATAATCGTCAGCCCAACGGGCGGCCGCGTTTCAGCGAATCAAGGAATTTGAGGCTAATGGATGGATCGAACCTGCAATAGGACCTTGGTCGTTTTCTGTAGTAATCGAGCCAAAAAAAGGCCAGAGGGATTCGCATATGCATCGATTATCGGAAGCTAAATGATATCACGATCAAAGATGTGTATCCCCTTCCCCGGATTGATGAGTTGTTGGATGCGATTGGGAGTGCCCGATTTTTCAGTAAGTTTGATGTTCGATATGAGTTTCATCATCTTCTTGTTCAAGAGGAGGATCGTCCCAAAAAGGCGTTTGTACTGTTCGAAGGAACTTGGCAGTGGGTTAGATGTCCGATCGGCATCTGCAATGCTCCAGCAACCTTCCAGCGAGTCATAAATATAGCTTTTGAGAACTTTGTGCGGAAGACACGAATGGCGCAGAGCATCATCAATTATTGTGTAATCGTGTATATGGATGATATTCTGGTCTATTCGAGTTCTTACGAGGGGCGCGTGCAGTACATCGAGTGGACGCTGCACGCTTTGAGAGATGCTGGTTTCAAGGTGGCGCTCGAGAAATGTCAGTTCTTTCTCACCACCATTTCCTTTCTGGGACACGTGGTGACAGACCATGGACTCAGATCGGAACCGCAAAAGGTGGCAGCCGTGAAAGACACGCCTGTGCCCATGACCATCACGCAAGTTCGCCTTTTTGGGCCTGGCCTCATACTACCGAAGGTTTATCAAGGGCTTCGCAGCTATTGTGGTTCCCCTCACGAATCTGCTGAAAAAGGATCAGCCGTTGATCTGGACGCCAGAGTGTGATCAGGCGTTCTCGAAGCTCAAGGCAGCCCTTATTTCGGCCCCGGTCCTTATAAGACCGGATCCTGCGAAACCTTTTGTCCTCATCACGGACTGGCAGCCGGAGGCAATCTCAGCGATCCTGGCGCAAGTGGGACCCGGTGGACTCGAATGCGTGGTGGAATACGCGTCTAAATCGGTGCCTGCTTGCAAACGCAACTACGCCGCCCCGACAGGAGAATGCTATGCGGCTCTGTGGGGAATCAGCCACTTTCGAGCCTATTTGTATGGGCGGAAGTTCACATTGGTCACCGATCATGAGCCATTATTAGTCCTGAAGAAATCGAAGGATTACTCGGGCATGATCGAGAGGTGGGCAACGGTGCTACAGAGCATGGACTTTGACATTCGTCCTCAGAAGCACGAGAGGCACGGGAACGCTGACGGATTGATACGGCTGCACCGACCCGAGAAGGTCCTCAAGAGCGAGGAGGTGATTTCGTGGAACGAGCCGAAGGAGGAGAGCAGACCGCGATACGGACAAGTGGAAATTCTGTCGAAGGAGTGAGTGTCACGTAACTTCGCTCTGCCCTTTCTGAAGCCCTGCTCGCTCTCGCTCCTTTTCTCTCATCATGGCTACCCCACCTGTCTCTGCGACCCCTTCTTCCCCTGCTGATTCCGGCCCTCTCGCCTCATCGGTCTTTTTCGCCACCCTTCCCGACAGATTCTGCTATTTTTGCACCTGTATTACGTGGGTCTATGGGGTGAATTGTCATCCTTTTGAAACTGGATTCGTTGAGTGGGTGAACTGTGCCACGTGTGTCAATCGTGCACACGGTGCATGCGTTCGATACCGAACTAATAGCAGGGAATGGAAATGTCCTCTGTGTAGAACGGCCAAACTGCTTACTGAAGTTCGATTCGAGGCTGCCCGTACGGACGGTCCACAATACGACGAGAAATACCAACGAGCAGAGGTCTGGACGGATAAAATCCTATTAGCTAAGCTGGCTGATTTACCATTGGATCATCTCATTAAGCACGACAGACGTCGGACTACTTAGAGATCTTGGGATTACCGATGGATCAACGGTCATCTAGAAAAGCGTAAAGCTCACGGATCGGGTTTGTGGTTGACGGTTCCTCATCCATTCCAAAGATATGATTGGACCCAATTTGCTCATGAAGAGCAGGCCGCTCACTTCGCGATATGTGTCACGGAGGCAACTATAGACCAGAATCGATGGTTCTGGTCTAATATCCGGGACGATGTCAGATATGTAGTCGCCAAGTGTCTGGTCTGTGCCGCCGATTGTGCCCCAATACGGGGACCAAACACGATAGTACCGACAGAAGTAGAACGCCCTTTCCAGCGAGTCAGTATGTATACGACAGATATCGACATGCCACCTGGCCCAAACCGTTGCGAATATTCCATCCATTTAGTTTTAATAGATCATTTTTCCAAATACATCGCGGTATACCCCTGCAAGACCCGTAAGGCCGCAGAGATAGCCGCGTACATCGATCGGTTTCTCTATACTCACCTAGATACGGAAGAAATTCTAACTGACAATGGGTCCGAGTTCAAAGGTGAGGTGGAGGAATTGCTCGCACGAAGAGGCATCACGCTTCAACACACGGCACCCCACGTTTCCCAGTCGAACGGATTGGCCGAAAATACCAATCGCATGATTAAGACTGCCCTTTGTAGAAATTTAGCGGCGCATGACACGCATCCTTGGCCCGAGATTGTATACCAAATCGTCGAAATTCACCGGGCCACCCCTCATGAATCCACGGGGTTCACCCCCTTCCAGCTTTGGACCAATAGCCTCCCATGTATCGATTACCGGGGCAACTCAGAAACTGCCGAAGCCGGGGGTAGAGACACGCGTGTCGCCCTTAAGGCCAAGGCCAAAAGGTACGCCGATTTAATGGAAAGGGCTATTCCTAAGCTAGCCCGAAAAAGACAGAAAATGACTGATCTAGCCCACGGAAGACAAGTCCGTAGCTACGAGGTTCGAAATGGGAACGTCGGTCCCCAACATCAATATAAATTAGGGGACCTGGTACAGGTACGTAAATGTGCACGCGACCGGAAACTCGCTCCCAAGTTTCTGGCTGTTTCCGCGTTGTTGAGCTCGGACCCAACGGTGCCAAAACGGTGCGCATCGCGCCGGAGGCAAGCGCCAGTCATAGCTTTGTCCCCATCGTCTGCCATACCTCTTATATCCGTCCTCTCCCTCCCTCTCATCTCCCTCGATCCCCCTTATCTGCTGAAGAAGAGGGCGATGACGATCTAATTCCCGCCTCGCTCTCTCCCTCCCGCTCCCCTCTTTCATCTTCTTCCCCGTCCTCGCCATGAGTTTCATCACGGAGCAAGCTCTTGGCGATCATCTGTTACAGCCACGTGGCTACATCTCTGAGATCCGACAAGTTTGTCATCCGCGTCTCAGTCCCGATTTTCGAAGAGTGGCGCAGTTCTTCTGCACCCAGGGAGTGTGTGCTGTTGCAGCGTTCCGATTCGCCGGGAGTCAGCAAACAGTGATATTGGCGGAGGTGGTGGCTCTTTATCGACGAGCGGCTCCAGGGACGAGCCACGTCACCACGGTAGCTGCCTTCACCGGCGACATCAGCGCGGTCAGCCCACTACGGCATACCGCGATCTTGATCTCTCTACGAGAGTGGACGCATCAGTTGTCAGTTGAGTGGCATCACGGCCTTGCGCGTCCAGGGAACAATTTGATCCCGACATCCGGAACTCATTTCGACGGAATTCGCACCTCTCCCCGCTAGGCGGCAGTCGTGCTCCCCACCCTCATCCCCTTCCAATGCCCCCAATGAACCGCGCCGCTCCTCTTGCTCCTCTCTCCACCTTTGGTATCCCCTCTCTTTTTCCCACCTTCTGGCAATCCGATCTCCATCCTCGTCTTTCTTTCCTGTTCGAGCCTCTTGTCGTCCCGCTTCTTGATCCCGGGCATTGGCAGGTGTGGCGCGAAACCTTTGTCGATTTGTCTGTGTGCTTGGCCCGGGTGCAGGTGACGTGGACGCGGACTAGTGAGCATCCTGCGTGTATCGAGTACCTGGAGCTGTTGATCCTGCAGGCTTGGAGAACGGACGTGGAAGGTGATCTTCCTGGTTTCCTCTTTGGATCGGTGCGGCCGGACCATCGCCAACCGATTACTAAAGAACTCGTCATTCCGCTCGTGCAACTGGCTGACGATCTCTCCCTTGATATCGTTTCGCAAAGCGACGACAGTCCTGCTCCGCATGTCGTCACATGGACATTGGCGTCGTATCTTCAGTGGTCTGCGTGCTTGGAAGAACCCGGGAGTGACACCACTTTACCATCGCGGCAGGAGTATTTGAAGCCGTACGGGATTATCGATCGCGCCTTCTATCCGAGGGAAGAGCCTGAGGAGGCGCTTGAAGGAGAAGAGGAAGCCACTGAAGAAAAGGGCGATGCTGACAAGGAAACGTCGGAGGAGGGAAGTTATAGTGAGTACAGCGAAGGGGAGCAGAGTGAAGAAGAGGAGGAGGTAGAAGAAGAAGAAGACGAAGAGAAGGAAGCCGGATCGGAGTGGGAGGACTTGCCAGAAGAAGCGGCGCGCACCGACACGGAGGCGGAAGATCCCGAAGCGGCACGTAGAAGGGAAGAGATCGCCGCCGAAAAAAAACAGTTGGAGATCGCCAGCGGGGCGAGCTTGTGCATCAACGACGAGCCAACCAGGGATCCAGAGCCCCCCGAGCCCGAAGATGGCGGATCAGCAGCCACGGCTCCAAGCGCATCGCGACGGAGACGGAGCGGATCCCCCTCCGCCTCCAACCCAACCCGTCCTCCAGTTCGTCCACGTACAGATGGGGGGAATCGGCCTTCGTCCCCGGTCATTATCCCACCGTCCCCTTGATCACCTCACCCTCAGCCAAATCTCTACCCCCGTCACCTTCCCTCGCCCTTCCCTCCAATCCGCAAACCCCATGTTCTGTTTACACGTTCTCTTGTTTAGTGCCCCATGGGAACAGAGTAACGCAGTAAAAGTCTACTGCGTAATCACAGGAACCATCCCAGCGTATCGCCATCACGAGCTGTTTCGCGCGGCACTCTTCCGCACTTTCTCCACCCTTTACCCTAACTACCTCGCCTCCCTCCCTCACAGCGGCGATCGGTTTTCCCACTTTCACCGGATCATCCGCTACGAGGAGCTCCCGATCACGGAGGAAGGGATGAACCGATACTTACCCCCCCTTCCCCCCAACCCTCCCCGTCAACACCCCCCCATGTATAATGTCTACTTCCCCATTCCCACACTACATTGATACCCGCCACGTGTCCTCCGAGCAGTACTAATCAGCAGTTCTCGCGAAGATCACGCTATTGACAATGACGTCAACTCATACTCTGATTCGATGAACTGCGCTGGACTGGAGGTGCAGAGTACACGGAGATCTGATGGACCATTACGGTGTCACCTGGACGATCTCTGAAGTTCGAAGGACAGGGGGTTGCATATGACAGGGCTGCAGGGAGCGGGATCCGAAACAGTATCGCTCGGCATGCTTCACGGAGATCTTGCCATGAATGTTGTCGACAACTCATCATGCCGATTCGAGCTCCTACTTCTTCCTGCTTCTTCGTCTCTTCTCTTCTCACCCCCCCCCCCTCGTTCCTTGTACTTCTTCCTGCTTCTTCGTTTTCATGCAATCAGGAGATTGCATAATTTTGGAACCCCCTACGCGTCACATATGTGACGAACCACTTCCCAACCCCGTGCTATCTTTCGCACCCCTTGACTCAATATCCTCCTGCTTGTGTCATACCGACCCCACAAAACCCTCGTCGCTTTTATTGATTTTAGGCGCCTTGTTTGGGCCCCCATTTTTTTCGGAAGTTCTATTGATTCTTGGAATTCTGTTTTTTTGTAATTCGAAAAACACACGGGAAATTACGCGCGCCTGAGCGAGCGCACGAGGAATCGGGCTCGACAGTTAGGAATTACGGAATAAGCGGAGCCCGACGTATCTTTTTCCTTGCATGAATGTTCTCGGTCACGACGGAGAAAACTCTAGGAATTTTGTGAGAATACGGATAGACATAGGACTTTCTTTTCCCGCGTCGACTTTCGCGCGAGGATATGGTGATTTCAATTTTGAATTGGTGTAGGACATAGGCAAGCTGTAACTTTTTTGGTGTTTTTTTCTCTTGTTGTCGGCACCTCGCATGCGAGCTTCCTCCTCCTTATTTCCCGCGTCATTCTCTCTTCTCTCTCCCTTCCGCCTCCTCTTCTTCTCCCATCGCAACTGTTTTTCTCCCTCTCTCTCTCTGCTTTTTGCGCGCCTGTTTCCCCTTCTTGATCATCTGAATCTTGGACCCATCTCGTGCTGCTTTTCGCGCCTCGTCTCTTCTTGCTCTTCAACCTTGGCTTTCGAAGCCCGGTCGATCCTCCGATTACCCCGGCTCACCAATCAGACGCGTTGAGTAAGAGGATCTTCCTATTGCGCGACGAATCTGATTGGCCGACCATCGGGTTCTGAAGGATCAACATGGCTTCCCCTGAGCACCCTTCTGACTCTCTTCCCCCATCTATCTCCTCTCTGACTCTTCCCCCATCTATCTCCTCTCTGTCTCTTCCCCCATCTATCTCCTCTCTCGCAACTATAAATTCCGCAAGCGCGCCCGCAAAACTCTCTTACGTTCTCAACTCTCAAGCCAGCTTCCGGGAAGCAGTGGCTAGGTGAGGTGTTTGGTGCGAGTCGGAAAGTCTTGTCGGGCCGACAGTAGGCTGGCCGGTTGCRCGTTGGATTCCCACGACGGACTGTGGAATCCGGGCGAGCCGAGTCGAGTCTACGTCGGCGRGGTGACGATTGYAGTGGCGGAAGTTAGCATGCGACGRCCGGGATCGTCAGTGCGGGTGTGAGGATYAGTAGTTGGAGTTGATTGGATGACTGACCCGGGGCCATATTAGAATCTCACGGCGAATGCGCCTTCATTGTTGCGGATCATTTTTGGTGTGAGTTCACGRCTGCAAAKCCGAATGTTCCCTTGTTGAATTCCGGTGTCTCCTGTCCCGACCGTTCTTGTYTATCTCCCCCATCTCCCTCTCTTTCTCTCTGAATGACGTTGTGTTATGAGTTTGTATCTCTCTCCTGAATCGAAGTAAGCCCTCGTGATTCCCCGTAAAGAAGAACTTCTTCCGGAACTCTTCCAATAGTTTCCTGGGTAATCCCCGGATACAAGGAACTCAATCACCTTGTCTTGTGAACGGTGGATGCGTCTGTACAATCCCCCGATTCATCTTTGACGTGTGCATTATTGTTATTTTCGCACCTTCTACAGTGGATGTATGTATAGAGATGCTTGTATTTTTGCGTTGATTAGACCCAGAGCTCGACGGGATTTTGTTCAAGAATGCAAGAGTGTTTAGATTTGTCGTTCCAAACGCACTGCGCATGCCATCTGCCTTATGCTGCATGACATCAACAGATAGTCTGTGGGGCAGTCTCGAAAAAAACTAGGCGCCCTGTGTTTTGTTGATCTGGTCTGYCGAAAACTGAGTCGCGGGTTGATCCCTCGGAACTTCAACTCATGTTTGTGYGGGTTCCGTAGGATGCTTCTCTCGTGTCTAAAGGAAGGAAGGTACTAATTAGTCTTTTTTGTGCTTTTTGATGACGTCTCGAGGATTTGTGCAAACTCTGTTGGATTTATTGATATGTGGACTAACGGCCGCTCCTCGATCGGGCGCCAGCCTTCCGTATCTCCCTCGCCAACGCGCCCCTTCCCTTAYAGCGARGARAGGACACGTGTATGCGAGTGGGACRTACGGRAAGYTGTYGCACGCATCGGCGGACAATAYTACTTCCCTMCTGAAAATCGTTGTTCCGGGTTCGTGGATGCGGGCTTTGTCATTATCGATACGCACTTTCCACCCTACTCAGTATTGTTGCCATTTAACGAGTTGATCGTCATTCCGTGGACGGCAGTGGCGCCCCATTGGCCTCGAACCCTGTGCACTGAATGCCAGCGTTTCGATCGCTACAAATCAAAGGGCTTCCACTACCAGATAAGGAGTGAAGACGAGCACAAGGAAAGAGCCACGCGGCTGAGACCATCCACGTCAAACTCGGAACTGACCAACGAGCGACGGGACTTGATACAGAAACGGGATACGCGGAGTGTGCCAAAGCCCTTCCGCTCTAAACGAAGATCCGTAGCGCGGTGGGAAGCTCGACAATAGTTTTTGGATTGAATTTGGATTTTTCTCGTTTTGCGCCGTGCCCGCGCGCGCATTCCGCGGCGCGCGAAAGCAACCAACTTACTTCATCGGGCCAACACGGGGGGATTTCAGTTCTGTCTATGTCCCCACACTCAATTTTTCAAAAATCCTTGGCACACCCCATCTTGCTGTCTTTCTGGGCCTTCATTCCGTACCTTTAGCACTCTGAACGAAAGATAGCACAGGGCATGAGGTTTGCGCGTCACATTCATACCAAAAAAGACATAACGCAGGCCGTCAGGCAATTCTCAAGGGATTGGCTGGGAAGTGATCAGGGGGGCAAAGTGGCTCATGTTCGATGGGATGGAGAAGATAATATGAGACGAGACTATATCATCTGTTTTCGGGACTGGACTAAGGTGGATGCAGCAATACCGCTGCGCTCCCCCTTGGACTTCCCCGACCCCTTTCCGCCCCATGGTCTGTCAATGGTGGATTTCCAGTGGTATGGGGCAGAGTGAGGCAGAGTGAGGGAGAGACAGTTATAACCTCGCACCCACAGTTTGGATGCCCAGCAGCAGGGCCGAAGAGGCCCCTCTTCTTGCCTTTTTGAGCCTGCTCAGTCAATCCCCTGTCTTCAGGGTAATGAATGCTGGCAGGTTGGAAGACAGTCAGAAACATCTCAGCGTGATTGAAATGGTTGTTATGTAAGGGACACTGGACCCGATTTCCAGCAGGTGTTGCTCCCCACCAATAGACGGAGCCTCCCTGGGGGAGATGGAGGTGTTTGCTCGTACCAGCGCCCCTATCTCCCATATGGGCTGTTCAAAAAAAAAAAAAAGAACCTATGAATTTGTGTATTATGCTGCCGTTATTCTTGTTTTTCTCTTGATTGCATTTCGGGTGGAGCCCAGGGTACACTCACACTACCGGTAGGACTTGTTCAACTCAGCTCTGGACATGGTTGCAGCCAGATGCATCCACCCCCCCGATCGAAATCACTCTCAGATGCATTTAGAGAAGTTCTAGTGTGAGGATGCTCCCACTGTCCAGAAAAGGCTGATATTGCGGTAATGGAGACTTCTGCACAACCGAAAAAAGAAGAAAACCAGAAAATCAAAAAAAAAAAAAAAAAAAAAGAAGAAGAAAAAAAAAGAATGTGGCACAGTACAGTGGAGTGGATGGCGGTACAGTGTGGAGTGGAGTGGAGTGTCCCTCCAATAGACTAGATCAAAACGTTTTTGAGAAAAGAGGGAAGTACGTTTATGTCACATGGGAGTTCGTAATTGGCAGAAAAAACAGGCAGTCGGCAACTCTGACATGGCCTGATTTCGAAAAGGCGGTTGTAACTCAGGCCGGCAGTGGTGTCAGGGTGG
>BFEA01000645.1:816827-836829 GCA_003427395.1 Chara braunii
CCTCTCCACCCTCTCCCGGGCACGCAGCCGCCGCTGTCTCTTATACACATCTAGATGTGTATAAGAGACAGGTCTTAGCCCACCCATGGGCGTGGCCTAGACATCTCGGCCGTGGCCCAGTACAGACACAAAAACAGTTTGAAATTACACTTCGGGCATTCCCCCAAACATAACACCCCCCCACGCAACCCTATCTTACATCAAAGCTAGGTTGTATACATTGCCCAAAGTGCAATTTGAAACTGTTTTTTGCCCAAACTGTATTTCCAAACTCTTTTCATGACTCCCATGTAGTCCCCCCCCCAAAAAAAGCAACAACCAGTGGCCGCCCGATTTTGCCCCCAGAAAAGAGCAACAACCAGTGGCCGCCTGATTTTGCCACTTTCGAACTTCGGACTGGGTAGAAGAACACAAAGCTGTTTTTTTTTGCAGTTTCTAACTGCCCTCAGTCTGGAGTCACCTGTGGCCGTGACATTGAGGGTTGCCGCGGGGGGAAAACACTCAAGTGGCGGGGCACGAGGCCCGCGACACTTAGGGCAGCGGAAAAACACTCAAGTAGCAGGTATATAGCGGACCTCTGGTTGGCCTGTGAGACCAGCCCCTTGGTCTGTTCTCACAGGCCTGTGTTGTATTCGGGGCACTCCAGTCCAGGCCAGTACCTCTGTCGGTAC
This sequence comes from Chara braunii, assembly GCA_003427395.1. Classification (NCBI taxonomy): domain Eukaryota; kingdom Viridiplantae; phylum Streptophyta; class Charophyceae; order Charales; family Characeae; genus Chara; species Chara braunii. The sequence goes on from BFEA01000645.1 coordinate 817,499, forward strand.
CAGCCAGTCCAGTCCAATCCCGTCAGTCCGCTGGGGTATACCCCAGCTGTTGTCTGTTTTCTGATTCATTCTGCATTCGCATTTCTTGGAGTACGTGCGTTGGAGTCTCGCGTGGGAGCTGCGCTGTGCCATCTCACTCCCCCTTCTTCCTCCTTCTCCATCTCTATCCCAGGCGGAGCACCACAGCTGGTGGGTCCGCCACACTGGTATCGGAGCGGGAACGTTCCCCGCTCCCACCCACCACCCCGCACAGCAGGGAGAAGCAGCAAAACCCGACAGCCGGGTTTTTGACTGTTTTTCGGGCGTTTTTCGATGAAAATGACGGAAGAAAATTAATAAATCAGAAAATGAGAAGGGAGGGGGGGGGGAATAAGATAATTCGAATTTTTGGAGAAAGGAGAAGATTTAAATCAAAGAAAAAGGGAAAAGAAGAAAAACATAAAAATTCGAAGTAGGGGAGGGCAAGGGGATGAAAGAGTGATGGAGAAGAGAAAAATGGGTGGGAGAGAGAGGAGTGAAGTGGGAGATGAAGGAGATGAGATTAGTAAAAGATGGTGAGTGAGGAGGAGAGGAGAGAAAAAGGTGGTGGGGGATGAGTGAAGAGGGAGGTGGGAGGGGGGGTGGTAGTGGTAGAGTTAGAAAGGATGATTAGATGATGGGGGGGGAGAGAAAAGGGGTTGGGGGAGGGTAGGTTAGTGGAGAGAGATAATACAGGCTCTTGATTGGCCAAGAGCAAAGCACTACCAACATCCACAGGATCTTGACCTTCAAGGTGCTGCTGGCCTGATGCCACAACAATAACAGGATGATGATGATGATCTAGGGTTGGCTGAGATCTTGATCAGCCACCCTACTGCCACAGTCACACAGCCCCCTAGCCAGGGGGGAATCTTGAGCTGCTGCGAAACTGCTGTTGCAGCAGTAGAAAAATACTAAAAAAATAATGTGGGGCAGCCCCCTAGCCAGGGGGGTCTTCAGTCTTCAGACCGGGCTACCACGTGGCACTGCGGATGGTCACGTGCGCAAGCGGCAACAGCCAACGGCAGGGGGGGGTGGCAAATAGCAGCCCGACCGTTGCTGCCCTGTTGGCCGCTGCTCGCCGGCGGGGGGGGCAGTAAATATCAAGCACGCACCTCTTCAACAGCAGCATCCCACATTACAAAACCATACATGCAATATGGTGAGTGTGTTAGAGGAGTAGCTTACACACGTACAAGCCCAGCAGGTGCTTGGGTTCAAACCCCAGCGGCAGCAAGATTCCGAATCTTGATTAATATAATTCGGGGGCGGGCTAGCAGGGCAGCATGGGTGCGTGCGGCGGCCTTGGCCTTGGTGCACGCGTTCGTGCTGACAACTTTCTTCCCGCCACGTGTTGTGCTGACAGGTTCTTTTCCCGCCACGTGTCACTCTATTATAAAAATTCAAATTTCTTTGCGGCACTCTTAAATCCGACTAGGAGTTGGTCTTTCTTGCTTTCGGCACACATTTTGACCCCGTGGGGGTAACGAAGTGCTGCCGAAATTTTCTGGTTTTCTTTCACTTAGTATTTTTCGGCACACTTCGACCCCATGGGGGTAACAAAATGCTGCCGAAATTTTTGACAAATCAGACACTTCATTTCTCTCCACCTCCTCATCCACTTATTTACTTTTATTTATTTATTATTATTATCTTTTTTTTTTTTTTAATTTAATTTGCGGCATTTTGAAACCTACAGACTTCCCCCAAATACGACATACGGTCATTATAGTTGAATTTGGTGTATCTTTCGGTCTAAATTCGGCTATAATGGCCGTACGTCTAGGCTACCAGAGTGGCCCGGGGTCATTTGCCCGGCCGGGCCAAAAAAATTAAAAAAAAATACAATAAAAATAAAATAAAATAATTTTACTTCTTATTCCAAATCTGCTGAAGAATTTCGATGTGACCCTGAGGCAAAAGTTGTTTAGTTTATTTTTCTGCATAACATWGTTTTTTTCCCGATTTTTTGGATTTTCTTTTTTTTTCGCTGGGACCTGCCTTTGTCCTTGCACGGGCTGGCCACCCGGGACCCGGGCGGCCCGACTGGTAGCCTGGCCGTACGTTGTATTTATGGGAAAACTATAGTGTGCTTATCTTGGTCTCTCCTTTCCCCTTGGCACATTCTTGATTATTTATTTTTATTTTTCTCTCGAAATTTCGCTGTTTATTTATTTTTTCTCCCGCCTTCCCCCATCTATGCTTGCTATTTTATTTTCTTGATTAGGTCACTGGTACCCTCCCCTAACCACTCAAACTCCGGTTAGGGTTTTCTTAGGGTTTTTATAGGGTTTAGGGTTCTCCTAACCCTCCTACCTTCCCTTCTCATTCGGCCACCCTGGATCCGAACCACCCCTCCCCCTTTGACGGCGCCTGCGCTCGATTTACTAACGCTGCCCGTCGTCTTCTATCGTAGACCTCCCCCTACGCCCTCCGCTCACGCGGACCTCCTCCGACCCTCTCTAGTCCGGCCCGTTACCTCCTCATGGCCGACGACGTGTCACAAGCCGCCGAGGCGGCGACGATCTCGACATCGGGCTCCACACCCGTGCCGACAGACTAGGGCCACCAGCCCCAGGGGGATTTGCACACCCTCATCACCTCCCTCCTTGAGCCCTTACAGACACAGATGGCGACTCTTGCCGCCGACCTGCGGCAACTTCAGGACGCTGGTCGTCTTTCCTCTCTCCACTCTCTCTCTTCTCCTGGCTCCCAGTCCGGGTCCCCCGTCCTCCGACATGGTGGCCACGGTGGAGCCTCCTCCTCTGCCGCCACCGACCCGGCCATCCTCGTGACCGTCCACGCTCCTAGCGCGACGGCCACCACGACTCAGGCCCTCTTTCACTCTATAGGCGGACCCGCCCTGATTCCGATCACTACGGCCACGGGACTACAACCCGCTACCATGGTTTCAGCTTTCCCGGGTGCCCCGCTTCTCCCTCCCCTTCGCACGTCCTCAGCGCCACCTAGCTCTCCCCCCTCTGGGATGCCTCGCGCCGCTCGTGCGTCCACTTCCCCCATTCTTCGTCCTGCCACTCCTCGCTCGATCTACATCCAACGTCTCGAGGACGAGCTTGCCCAGACCCGGGCCGACCTCGCCCTTTTACGCCTTCAGCCACCCCCACCCTTACAGGTGGCCGCACCTTCGGGCGCACCCCCTCCTTCCTCTATTTTTCCTTCCATGCAGGCTCGCTTTCCTCGCACTGCACCCTATCCAGCCCCATCCTACCTTCTTCTTATTCCCTCGGTGACCGCGACCTCTTCTATCGCAGCTATCTCGCAGCCTGCCGCCGTTGCCCCCACCGCTCCCCCATGCGGTCCGGGTGTACAGTCAGTTGTGCCCCTTTCTCCAGGACCTGCGCCGACTTACTCGGCCGTGGCACAGACCTCTGCTCCTCGATCCCCTCGCCACCAAAATGGTGGCGCACCACTTGTCCGCTTGACGGACATTGCCTTGTATGACGGTACAGGCATACACGTGTCTCAGTGGCTACAGTCTGCCACCCGCACCCTCCAGCTCATGGACGCCCCACCCAATACGTGGGTGGGTCACTTGTCCACACGCCTGCGTGGCGGTCCTTTCGACGCGTAGGAGGATTTCTACGTTTACTCCCTTCGTGCGGGTCGGACTCCGACCTTCGTGGATTTCCAGGCGTTCCTCGAGGATCGCTTCGGAGCCTTCGAGCATGTCGTCACTACACGCTAGTCCGATTCTGGTGGCACTGCCGGCCTGGATTGCCACATCCAGGTCTTTCAGGACGCCCACCTCATTTGTGATGTGGCGTTCCTTCCCGAGGCTTCCCTTATCGATCGTTTCTTGGCCAGCCTTCCCCTTGAGTACCGCTCCGAGCTATAGCTGTACGAATTCACATCGGCCCCGCAGGCTTACGAGGCCGCTAGGGACCATCAGCGGATGCTGGCCCATCTTCAACACACTTCCTCCTAGCCTCAGCGTACTGGTTACGCCCCCTCCTCCTCTCACGACACTTCCCAGCGTCGTTCCTCTTTCCGCGGTCGCCCCCGCCGTTCCGCGCAACAGGGTCGCCAGTTCTCGGGCCGCTTCAGCGCACTCGAGTATGGTGAGCAGGACCCTGTTGCCCCGCTATCACCAGAGGGTGACCATAGCGACGACCTCAACCTCGGCGAGGCCGTCCACTACCACCTGGAGGACTCAACTCTCCCTATGGCCGAGCGCCTCCAGCTCATCCTCTCCACCCTCTCCCGGGCACGCAGCCGCCGCGGTCACATTGGCGCGTTGCCCCCCGAGGTCCCTCAACAGGACCTCCCTCAGGGCTTTGTCCCTCCTCGCGGTGTCCTTTCCGCTGAGGAGCGCGTGGCCATTTTGGGTCGCCATGGGTGTTTGCGCTGCCGCCAGGACGGTCATACCTCCTCGCAGTGCCCTTACACTGTTGCCCTCGACCGCCACTACGCCGACCTTTCCCGCCGGCGTCGTGCTCAGTCCCCCCTCGGCGCCTCACATCCCCGCGGCGCCTCCTAGCCACGGTGCAGTGTACACCTGCGCCATCCTCAGTAGTCGGTTTTCCAACATCCCCGTCGCGGTTTGCCCCTCTCGCTACTGGAGTTGAGGTATCGCAGGACCCGACAGAGTGTACTCAACCCTCTGTCGCAGTACCGTCTGCGCCTCCGCAGACCACCGTCTCCCCTCCTCCCCCTCCGCGACTGCCGACGTGTCGTGCCTTTCGCTCAGCCCGTTGCAGCGAGCAGCTCGTTACTCGCGAGGACATTGTGTCGTCTCTTCTGGACTTGAGCATGCTCCAGGCTCGTCAGGAGCGACTCACCCTCCATGTCGCTGCACTGCGTCGCCTTCTCACCATTCTCTCTGACCCTGATCGCACCCTCCCGATCATTTCAGTATGACTGGGGATCTCAACGAGGGTGTACTCAGCACTGTGGGATTCCGGTTCTCGGGGCGACTTCATTCACCCACGTGTGGTGAAAGAAGCCCGCTTACCCACGACACGGTCTCCGACTCCCATCTCCATCACCCTAGGCGATGACAAGACCCAGCGCTTCTTCGATCAGACGGTCACCGACCTCCCTTTCTTCCTCACTCTCGAGCCGACCGATCGTCCCGCGGCGTCTCGTCACCACCGTTCCTCTGCACATTTCGATGTGATGGAGACGAGGTATGATTTTATTCTCGGTACTCCGTGGTCTCGTCGGTTCCGCAGCACCGAGGCCGATTGGGCGACCAACACTCTCGTTCTCAAAACGAAGTGTGGACAGACGTATCGCGTACCTTTCATAGGTACCACTGCGACACCACGCCCCGATCCTCCTCCCCCGGAGCCTTCCGTGCCCACACCATCTCCTACGATCACTGTCACCTCGCCTCGGCAGTTCGCTCACTTCATCCGACAGAACGACGTCACCTTCTTTATGATGAACGTTACAGATCTCTTACTCTATGATCCACCCTGTCTCGATGTTGAGCTCATCCCTCTGGAGCCAGATCCTCCTTCTATCTCCATGGCTCCCATCTTTCCTTCCTACCCTCCGTCGTCCGTCGAGTCCACCCCGCCATCGCGCGCTGACGTTGACGGTGAGGAACTCGCACGATATACGGCTGACCTGGAGCCCGCAGTTCGTGACCTCGTTCGAGAGTACCACGACAATTTCCCATCATCGTTCTCGTACGCCGATATCCCACCGATGCGCGACGTCGAACACTCCATCCTGCTTGTGCCTGACTATCGTATTCACCACCACGCACCCTACAGACTCTCGATCCCCGAGGCCACCGAACTCTAGCGCCAGCTTGAGGAGCTCCTGAGACTGGGTTTCATTAAGCCCAACAACTCCCTGTGGGGTGCACCCGTCCTCTTTGCTCGCAAAGCGGATGAAACTCTCCGTCTCTGCATCGACTATCGGGGTCTCAACCGCTACACGGTTAAGAACAGTTACCACATGTCTCGTTCCGATGAGTTGTTCGACCGCTTAGCAGGCAACCGCTTCTTTACGAAGATTGATCTTCGTAGCGGTTATCATCAGATCCGCGTCGCTGCAGCGGACCAGCCGAAGACAGCGTTGGGATCGCGCTTCGACCACTACGAGTTTACGGTGATGCCATTCGGCCTCGCCAACGCACCCGCTACCTTCCAGAGGGCGATGAATGACATCTTCAGGGACATCTTGGAGCAGTACGTTCTAGTCTACCTCAACGATATCCTGATCTACAGTCGTACCCTTAAGGAGCACCTCAGACGCCTCTGTGACGTCCTTGACCGCTTGCGCAGACATGGCTTCTATGCCAAGCTGAGCAAGTGTCACTTTGCCCAGCACAAAGTGGATTTCTTAGGACACTACGTGTCTGACCAGGGTCTCCACATGGACGACGCGAAGATCACTGCTATTGCGGAGTGGCCCGTCCCCACATCCGCCAAGCATCTTCGCAGCTTCCTAGGCCTCACGAGCTACTATAGTAAATTCAACCAGGGATACGCTAGGTATTCTTACGTCCTTACCTCCACCCTTCTCGGGAAGAACCCGCCATGGTCTTGGGCACCCCTCTACGAGGACGCCTTTCGCGCCCTCAAGAAGGCGGTGACATGTGCACCGGTTCTTCACCTACTCGATTTTGATCGACCTTTTATCCTTACCACCGATGCGTCGGACTTTGCTGTAGGAGCAGTACTTTCTCAGATTTTCCCCTCCTCTCCTGATTCCTCTTATCCTCGCATCCCTCGCTTCCCACCTCCTATCCCTACCACTGCTTCCCGCCTGATGCCTCCTCGTCCAACTACTAACGAGCCTTCTATTGACTATTCTCCTACCATCGTCGAGGACGACACTATCGAGTCTCGCTCATGTGATTGTCTGATAGCCTTCTACTCCCGTTAGCACCTGTCCGCCGAGATAAACTACACTGTTGATGAACGTGACGTTCTCGCAGTAGTTTATGTCGCTCAGCACTGGCATCACTACCTGCACTGGGCACCATTCACGGTGCGCACGGACAACTCTGTTGTCCAGGCTTTTCTGAMAAAGTCGAAGCTCAYTCCTCGACAGGCCCGCWGGTGGCGCGACCTATCCGAGTTTAGTTTCACCACTGAGCACATCAAGGGTGAGATTAATCGGGTCGCAGATACCTTATCCCGGCGCCCTGACCATGATCTAAAGCAGATCCATCTCACTGCCATCTCGGTCACCACCGTCCACCACTCGGTGACCGATGAGTTTCGCACTTAGTAMCGCCACTGCCCCGACTATCGCGACATCCATGCGACTTTTCGGAGTGGCAAGACCGTCCCAAACTAGTCTCTCGGGGACAACGGTCTTGTGTACTGACACAGTTCAAAGGGCACTAGAGAGCCCCATATTTGCGTTCCCTCCACGGGACAACTACGTGTCCGGGCAGTAGCAGAGTTCCATGACTAGGCAGCCACCGGTCATATGAGCTTCCACAAGACGTTAGCTCGTGTGAGCCGCCTGTACGTCTGACCGAAGCGCAAAAACTTTGTGAAGGACTACGTCGCAGAGTGTCCCACCTGTCAGGAGGTGAACAGTGCGAACCACCTTCCTTATAGTTTGCTCCAGCCTCTTCCTATCCTGAAGGTCATTGGCAATCCATCTCAATGGACTTTATCGGTCCTCTTCGTCCTCCGACCCTCCGCGGTCATGATGCTATCCTAGTCCTCGTCGACCGCTTCACAAAGCGCGCACGCTTTGTTCTGTGTCGCTATGCCATCAGTGCACGTGAGGTCACCGACATCGTGTTTGACCAAGTCATGTGTGACCACGACTTACCTCTGAGCATCATATCTGACCGTGACCCGCGCTTTACCAGCCGATTCTGGCGACGGCTCCACGAGGTGTTCGGAACCCAGCTCCACTTCTCCTCGTCTTACCATCCCCAGACTGATGGTCAGACCGAGGTCACGAACAGGACTCTCGGAAATATCCTCCCAAAGATTGTTTGTAACAACCAGTAYTGGGACCTCCATCTTGCCCACGCGGAGATAGTCTACAACCACGYCGTTTCGCCAACCACGGAGATGTCGCCTTACTATTGCGACCTCGGCTATCACCCTCGTGTTCCCGCGGACTTCCTTCGATCGTCACAGTTGCACCCCGACACGAGTTGTCCCGCGCTGGATRATTGGGTTGCACACATGACGTCGATCATGCAGACCGCGCATGAGCACATAGCCGCTTTCCAGACTCGCATGGTCGCACGTGCGAACCGATGGAGGATGAATCATTCATTGAAAGTCGGTGATGATGTGTTTTTCGACGCTCGCCACTTACAACTTGAAGCGGACACGCTTCGCAAGTTTCGGCGTCGGTTCTTTGACCCATGCCGCATTCTCCAGGCCGTTGGTTCTGATACAGTATCTAGCCCGGTCAGCTTTCGTGTGAAGTTGCCCGACTACCTACACCAGGCTCGTGTACACGATGTCTACCACATCTCGTTACTGCGTCCCTACCGCAGATCGTCCGAGCGTTTCGTTGGACGACCATACGAGCACCCTTTACCCATCATGGTGGACGGCCATGAGGAGTTCCTCGTTTCAGACATCATTGGTCGTAGAGTCACCGACGACAACCCTCCTCACGTCGAGTATCTCGTACGTTGGAAGGGTTACCCTGATGAAGAGGTTACTTGGGAGCCCCTCGAGCACTTGCAGCACGTTCGCATGTTGGTGCRTGCCTATGACCGTGCTCGTCGTGCTGGGTTCACTGCCCCTCCTCAACCCACTGACCCCGTTCCTTCTCCCTCGGCTGAGGAGACCGCTGAAGTCAAGCCTGCTCCATCTGAGGCAGACCTTCAGCAACAGCCAGATGCTTTTAAGCGTCCACAGCGCACTCGTCGTCGTCTTGCTCGATACGACGATTGACTCTGACTTATCTTCCCACGTCTTTGACCTCTCAGTACTCAATCCACACCAGTTTTGCCACTTCAACTCGTCGGGACATTGCGGCACTTCCTCGACGGCATTCCGGACTTCTCATCATGAACGTAATCGGCAGCTTCATGGACTTCGTCACGATCAACTCCGCCTACTTTAGACGTCGTCACTCTCTTACCACCTTACCCTATTCAGTACCCTTGTTGTGTCGCATGATGGTCTCCCTTTAGTCGGGTTCCTCTCAGTTGGACTCTCCCTTGGTATACGCATAGGCATCGGGACCGTAGTGTTGCCCTGGCTTCCCAACTTACGGATCTAGCTCCGACTTCCCTCACTTCAGGAGTTATTTGCATGATTCTCTTCCCATCACTTTTTCTACCTTCTGCCGACCCTCACGCCCTAGTTAGGCAGCCTTGCATGCTTCATTTAGGTGTGCCCAGTATACCAGGCTCCTTTATTCCCTTGCATGGTCGACCCTACATAGCGGTCACCCCTTCAGTCGAGCATTACTCGCCCTGATGGTCTATCTGTTAGGGTCATTGGTTCTGTTCACTCCCAGTTCCCTACCCTCATTGAGCCTGATGACCCTGTGGTTTTGTGACACACCCTTCCTGTGACATATGGTTGTCTTGTTATTGTTTTGTTGCTCTCGGATTGAGGCCTCTGCCTATGACATTTCTAGGATATAGTTGTCTTTGCTTTGGCTGTTTCCAGTCCGAGGCCACTGCCTCCAACAGTCTAGGACTTAGTTGTCATTCCTTTCTGCTTTCCTAGGACATGTATACTAGTTAGTTGCTTCTTGCTTTCACTTAGGCTGTTAGTTGTGACATTGGCTTTTGTGACATTTTTCTAGCCTAGGTTGCATTGCATGGACTCGGCATGGAGCTTGCTCCGCATCCTAGACTACTTAGTTTTTCTTTTCTTTGGTAGAGTTCCGCTTCTTGTTAGTTTTTCTTTTCTTTGGTAGAGTTCCGCTTCTTGGCGGACGCGTGTTTGTATCTAGGCGATCCATCACAGGCCGAGGATCGTGTAGCGGACCTCTGGTTGGCCTGTGAGACCAGCCCCTTGGCCTGTTCTCACAGGCCTGTGTTGTATTCGGGGTAGTCCAGTCCAGGCCAGTACCTATGTCAGTACCAGCCAGTCCAGCCCAGTCCARTCAGWCCGCTGGGSTATACTCCARCCAGAGTCTGTACTTCGGATCATTTTACATTCGCACATTTTGGAGTACGTGCGTTGGAGTCTCGCGTGGGAGCTGCGCTGTGCCATCGCGCTCCCCCTTCATCCTCCATCTCCATCTCTATCCCAGGCGGAGCACCACACCTGGTGGGTCCGCCACAACACTTGAGTCGAGATATTCCAACAATGAAACAGTTTTTTTCTTGTTCAATTTTTTTTTTGGGAACACCCTGAGCCGATGATAGGGGTGCTGATAAGAGCAGGCACCACTAGCACTCCCGTGGAGGCTCCATCTATTGGTGGGGAGCGACACCTGCTGGAAAGCGGGTCCAGCGTCCCAGAACATTGTATTTGTTTCAACTTGTTTGTTTGAACAGCCATGTAATTGAAATGACAGCAAGGTCCCCCTCTTTTCTAGTCTACCTCCCTCTCTGTTCCCAAAACTCATGCTTGCCGGTGATAAGCAACCGGACTGCTGCCCCCCAGAATAGATGGGGCCTTTTTTTTTTTCCAAAAAAAAAAAAAAAAAAAAAAAAAGAAGACAGCAAGCTACTGTGACAGCCTAAGGTAAGTGATAGTATACACAGATCTCCTGGCTGCTACTAGGAGAGTTGGTAACAAATCCTGAATATCTAAGTGACAGCAAACAGTCCATTCATCCAGAAAACAGCCTGCTGTTGTCCTAGTTGTTTGTCTGAACAGACATGTACTTGTAATGACAGCAAGCTGCAGGGCCGCCCTACAAAGAGTGAGATTTGGCAGGTTGAAGTACCCAGCAGCCTGAATTGTTTGCCTACATGACAGCCTAATGTAAGTGATGGCATACTCAGATCCCATGGCTGCTACTAACAATGAAACAGTTTTACCTGTATAGAAAGTAACATGGAGCATAAAAAACCCGTTGACAATTGAAATCCCTTTGTCGACTATGTTTACTTTGGTTTCCTTAGGGGTACCCCTTCCATTTGTTCTTGCAGTTCCCCTTTTACTACGCCTCTCATGTACAAGGCTGGCCACACCGATTGTGGTTGAGCGCCACCTGGCCACAAACTCCCATGTTCCTCAAGCGACCAGTGTACCTTTCTCAGCTATCAATGCTGAGCCTAAAATTGTCCTGCGCACCCCCCCCCCCAAAAATAAAACGGGGTGTGCCTCATTTYGGCTGGCGCCAGCAGCCATTTCGGTCCGGTACCCAAACTGTAGAAAGTTGCCCGTGTTTTTTTTTTTTTTTTTGGGCCAAAATGCTCCAATCTATTCGTGGGGAGCAGCACCTGCTGGGAACCGAGCCAGTATTAAAGCACCGGGGACATTACCCGGCGTCGGCTGAAGAAAATCTTGCTCGTGTTAACCGGCCCGTATTTGTTTTTCAACCGGGGAAAGGTGCTGGTGGTTTAACCGCAAACTTGCACACGTGTGCATGTCTGTGTGTGTGTGTGTGTGTGTGTGTGTGTGTGTGTGTGTGTGTGTGTAGCTGTGTGTGTGTGTGTGTGTGTGTGTGTGTGTGTGTGTGTGTGTGTGTGTGTGTGTGTGTAGTGTGCACACATGCACACACTGGGAATTTTTTCACGAAGTAAGTCGAGTAGAATGCCCAGGTACTGGAACCTCGCTCGGACCGGCAGCCTTGACTTCAGCTTGGCTGCCATTTGGAGAGCGAGCCATTATAGTCGACTGCTGCATCATTTATTTCTCAGCGGCTAACGTTACGTGATGCCTGACTTGTTAAAAAAGAAAAAAGAATCTGGGTCATTCCAGTGTGCCAATCTGGAAGTTGTTCCAACTTGTCCCTTGTTTTTTTCTGCTAACAACTGTAACAATAGTTCGAGTTGGACCCCACAAGAAAAACGATGGAAAAGACGTGTGGCCATAAAAAGCGGCCGAACGATTTTGGAAAGGTTGGAAACTGTTTTGTCGGAACCCCATAGCGGACTGCGTTTTGCGGCAAAGTGCGCAAGTGATATTCCGTAATAGGAAAGGTGCCCGTTCAGCAACCCAAAAAGGAAAGTGGCCGAATGTCTGGAAGGTGTGGGGTGGACCCAAGGAATGACGGTGCCGCCTCATGTGGGTGACGCAGGGCARCGTGTGCGAGAGGCAGTGCGACCTCCCGGTGCTGAGAGGGCCGAAGGGGACCGGCCATCCCCGTGGCGCTGGACCCAGTTCCACAGACGGTACCGTCAATGAGACCGTTGCAGCAGGCCTCCCCATTCTGTAGGTGCTCGTTATGTATGCGAGCCGCTGCGTTTCTGCGTGTGTGAAAGCTCTCGCCACCATAATCAGTGCCGCCTGCCTCGTCCATCGCTCTTTCGTCCCGTCCCCATCACCGCAGCTGAGAGGACGTGTTCGTACGTCGATGCGCGTGGCGTGTGCAAACCTCGTTGTATGGAGCGTGGTGCGACGTCAGACCCGATGGATGATTGGGACGATTCCATGTTCCTGGTGTGACATCAGACCCAATGGATGATTGGGACGATACCATGTTCCTGGTGCGACGTCAGACCCGATGGATGATTGGGACGATACCATGTTCCTGATGGTTTTCGTCCTTCTGCAGTGCATGAACCGAAGGAATGCGGCGGCCATGGCTGTCCTGCAGGCAACGGCTGCGATGCCGACTTGTCAGTCGGGGTTGTCTTCCACCCTGTTGCATCTCACGGGTGTGGAGATGCACAACATGTCACTGGCGGACGTGCTGGGCAGTGTGTTCGTCGGTCGTGTGGATGGTCGAAGACGCGTGTGGGTGTTGGAACGCACTGGGGGGGGGTGGAACCGTGGAAGGACCTCCAAAGAGAGGGAGGCAGGCAAGAGAAGGTCTTTCAGTGGTTCTGCAGACTTCCCCGCCCATTGTTCATTGAAATTCTGGCTCGCATAGCGCCACATATCCAGAGTCAGACGACGAACTGCAGACAGTCAGTGTCGGCGGCGCAGAAGTTTGCATGCGCTCTCATCAGGTGGGCGATGGGAGGTTACTACACGCAGTCGGCACATGGTTTGGGGCTTGGTTTGGCGAGCGCGCTGCGGAGCAACATCGATGTCGCCGATGCGCTAATCAGGGGGTGTATGGCCATTTGCTCCAATTCCCAACCGGGCAGAAGCTGCAAGATAYGCTGGACGCTTTCGAACGCAAAGGTCTCCCGGAGTGCGTAAGAACCATAGACTGCACCCATGTGTACATCGAGAAGCCTGCAGGTCAGAGGGGGGAGTGTTTCTATGATCACACCGACCAATTCTCTGTCGTGCTGCAGGTGGTCTGCGACCATCAGTGCCGAATTCACAGTGTTTTCGTGGGTTGCCCGGGGTCTGTTCATGATAGTCGGGTGCTGCGAGTGTCTCCTCTGCATCGCGAGGCGCAGCGCGGAGGTGGGGTGTTCAACACGGGCGGGGAGGTGCTGCGTGGTGGCCGCACAATTGGCAGGTACTTGCTCGGCGACGCCGGCTACCCGCACTTGTCGTGGATTATGACTCCGGTTGGGGGCAACAGCAGTAACGCGGTTGAACAGGTGTATGATGATTGTCACACGTCCGCACGGTCGTGCATCGACCGCGCTTTCGAAAGATTGAAGGTCGTGTGGAGGAACTTCATCAGGACACAGATCGCGAATATGAAAACCCTTTGCAAAGAGTTTGTGGCCATTTGCATACTTCACAACCTGATGGTGCATGACAGGGTGCAGGTGGATCCTGAACTGCTATCCGACGACAGTGATAGTGATGGTTGTGATGTGCAAAGCCGACGTCGGCGACGGCGTCCATGTCCGCAAACGCGGCATGCACCTTGTCCGCCCCCTCCAGAGGAAGACGCATCATGTGCTATTGAGTTGGGGAACGAATTGAGGGATTGTCTCATCATGCATGTCTGGCATCACAGTCGTGTTCACGGGGCTCCTCCGCTGAACCCTTCGCAGCGATGGTGCAAGGGGGGTTGGCAATACAAATTTTGAGCGGAAGTAATCATTATTTTGGCCAGTTTGTCATTCTCGGTAGACGTCGACTCGATGGATGCTTCTCTCTCTCTCTCTCTCTCTCTCTCTCTCTCTCTCTCTCTCTCTCTCTCTCTCTCTCTCTCTCTCTCTCTCTCTCTCNGAAGCCTGCAGGTCAGAGGGGGGAGTGTTTCTATGATCACACCGACCAATTCTCTGTCGTGCTGCAGGTGGTCTGCGACCATCAGTGCCGAATTCGTTTTCGTGGGTTGCCCGGGGTCTGTTCATGATAGTCGGGTGCTGCGAGTGTCTCCTCTGCATCGCAAGGCGCAGCGCGGAGGTGGGGTGTTCAACACGGGCGGGGAGGTGCTGCGTGGTGGCCGCACAATTGGTAGGTACTTGCTCGGCGACGCCGACTACCCGCACTTGCCGTGGATTATGACTCCGGTTGGGGGCAACAGCAGTAACGCGGCTGAACAGGTGTATGATGATTGTCACACGTCCCCACGGTCGTGCATCGACCGCGCTTTCGGAAGATTGAAGGTCGTGTGGAGGAACTTCATCAGGACACAGATTGCGAATATGAAAACCCTTTGCAAAGAGTTCGTGGCCATTTGGATACTTCACAACCTGATGGTGCATCACAGGGTGCAGGTGGATCCTGAACTGCTATCCGACGACGGTGATAGTGATGGTTGTGATGTGCAAAGCCGACGTCGGCGACGACGTCCATGTCCGCAAACGCGGCATGCACCTTGTCCGCCCCCTCCAGAGGAAGACGCAGCATGTGCTATTGAGTTGGGGAACGAATTGAGGGACTGTCTCATCATGCATGTCTGGCATCAAAGTCGTGTTCACGGGGCTCCTCCGCTGAACCCTTCGCAGCGATGATGCAAGGGGGGTTGGCAATACAAATTTTGAGCGGTTGGCCAGTTTGTCATTCTCGGTAGACGTTGACTCGATGGATGCTTCTGTGTGTGTGTGTGTGTGTGTGTGTGTGTGTGTGTGTGTGTGTGTGTGAGTGTGTGTGTGTGTGTGTGCATCCATTTCTATGCATTCAACCCCCACGACTAGAACCATCAAAGCCCCCAAATCCACCCTCTCACCATCCACGATGCCACCGTCATGCTTGCGGCCGATTCATTAAACATGAAGCAAACGAGCAGAAGAGGAATCGGAATCACGAAGAACTAAGGTCTGAACAGAAAAGCACACAGGACTAGGCACCTCACACGACAACATCCAACTGAAATGCGTTGTCCACGCAAATATCGAAGCCCATCACAGAATGAAACATGTTCCCACGAAGAGAACGCCCACAACGAAAACAATCATCAATTAACCGGATCAATCTTAGGCATCGTATCACTGCTAACACTTTCCCACCCTGAACTAATGATGACACGAACGTGAACAAACTATGTGGCCGCACAATATACTGGTCGCGGAAAACCTATCACAAGACTGGACACCAGCCGGCAACGGCGTCTAAAATCTAGGTGGCGGCTCAACTGCTGCCATAAACGAGGCGGCACACCGTGTGGTTGGCCAAAGTAGAAAAATGGCATGAAAGTCGGCTGCCATGGACTATCAATCAGCCTGAATGGCAAAAATTCACCACACTCACTAGCTGCCCCACGCGCCACGTGGCAAAGTAAAAACATTCCACACTACGTGGTCACCAAAGAAGCCACAGTAATCATCAACCGCACCATCGCCAACTGCCACACATTCACCACACCGGCCAGCTGGGTTGCGCGCCACGTGGCGAGACAAAGACGTTGGACACTCGCTGGTCGCCGAAAAAGTCGCAGCCCCATCAACCATACCCTCCCCACCTCCCACACATTCACCACACCAGCCAACTGCCCCGCGCGCCACGTGGCGAGACAAAGACGTTGGACAATCGTTGGTCGCCGAAGAAGCCGCATGCCAATCAAACACACCATCGCCACCTCCACACATTCACCACARCAGCCAGCTGCCCCACGCGGCTTGTGGCGAGACACAGACGTTGGACAGTCGCTGGTCGCCGAAGAAGCCGCAGGCCCATCAACGACACCATTGCCACCTTCTGAACCCGACGTGAGGAATGGCATATGGCCGCGTCTCCGTGCAATCATCCGGTTGCCCGTCCACTCCACACCCAACTTCTCCTACATCCGGATCTCTCCATGGAGGTATCCACGACCAACAATCGGCGGATCAAGGAAAGTGTAAAAAGAACCACCCATGTCAGCGCTACCGGGAGCGCTGCGCCCTGCTCGACCGGCGCTCTCACACGCACTTTCGCACGGGGCGTCTCTGCTGGGCAAGGTTGACCTGCGCTTTCATGGCGCATCAAACTACGCAACGAGGGTGTCTGGGAGGCTGTTGGGGGCGACGATCTCGCGTGTTTTACGATCTGCTTCAGGTGTGGCTCGTGCTGATGCCATGCTTCTTTTGACGCGCTCTCCCTGTCCGTTCTGAGCTGGTTAGCTTCGAAGTTGGGTTTTGTGCAAGTCACATGGACAGGCAGCATGCGCAGCACTCCAAGTTACAGGTGAATCAACGTCGACTGGTTGTTCTTCTGTTGCGAATGAGGCTGCCTATGAGATGATGCGTGGGGCGAAACTCTTCCCTCTTCCTCAATCATGGTAAGTGTATGGTAAGTGTGGTGGYTTGGACCCCCYGTGGCGACTYGCCAACGGGTTTGGCGAGGGGGAGCCACACTGTTTTTGATTCCTTGGAATCGAWGATGGCCGATTATGCCTTTTGGAGTTAGTGTTGCCTTGAGCCGATAAGCTAGCAATGGGAGGAAGGGAATCTTTCCTTCCCTAAAGGCGCAGGGGTAGGGTTTGAAGGGAGGGAGGGAGGTGGCAGGAAGCGATGGTTGAGGAAGCGGGGATAGGGGTTGTGTGTTATTGAAATATGATCCACGCGTGGTCTAGATGAATTCCCTTCTTGAAAAATAACCAAGCCTTCTTAATCCGTGTGATCYGCTGTTGATTTTACAATTGAGGATAATATGAGATCTTGTTTTTTTATTCTTGATTCGCTTTCCCTACGGGGTTCATCTGGTATTTTCTTGAATTTCTGATGCCGGATGAGTCGTKTAGATTTTGTGATCGATACTTTTGTGTTGTGGTGTTTTGTCTGATGATTGATGTTCCCCGGTTAGATTTTATCAAAATTCCTGAATTCTGTTATGAAATTTCATCTCTAAATAGCTGTTTWCAATAGTCCTTTATGTTGGTTCCTTCATTTGATCTCGATCTTTTTCAATAATACTTTCTGAAGAGAATACCTAGGAAATTTCCTACAAAAATTCCTGATCCTTTACAATTGAGTCCGGTTTTGGACATTTCATAAATTCGTAAATTTCAATCTAAAAGGTCAAAGTTCTATAACTGGGGGTCGATAGATTTCCAAACCATTCTTGAAATTTACRTCTAAAAATCTTGGTTCTGAATTTCGATTTCTAAAATTGATTTCCTCTTGCAATTTCCGAAGATTAATCTTGCACCAATTTGTCTCATAAAAATTGACGTTGGAAACTTTCACATAACTCTTTTGGGATTTTTCGTATTTTCAACCTATTCTTGCTTGTCTCTTCCTTAAGGAAGGTGCTGGTTGCGGGAATATGAAGGTATGATGGAGGGAAAGGAAGCGCTCTGCGGGAAGGGGCTAACTGCAGAGTGGAATTAGGGTATAGCAGAAGTGGAGATGGTGGCTTCACTGCAGTAAGTCTTACCGGAGTAAGGTTGGATAGGCTTGGGAGGTGGGTGCTATCAGCCCCTTCTTGGGCTTGTTTTTGTGAGGATTCGTAAGGGGGTGCAACAAGGGAAGGGCCTTTGTCTTCTTCAGTAGGTCAGAAGGACGTAGTTGGGACGMCGCAGGCCGGTGCTGGAGCGTTGCTCTGTAACCAGGGGGAGCGTGAGGCCTGGGGAGTTTTGTCGAGGGAGGAAGGCAGAACCAGCCACGTTYGACGTAGCCGTTGCCAGGGTTTTATCCCTGTCACCTAGGGGCGTGCGGCGAACGGGAGTTGTCGAGGGAGGAAGGCACTCCTTGCCGACTATACCAGGATCGTCGGTACCGGGGCATGGCGGTGCCCTGTAACCCTAGCATAAGGAGTTATGAGACCAGCCACGTTTAGGTTCGAGGACTGATCACGGGGACTTTGTTTTTTTTCTAACCATTGCATGAAATTTTTCTAACCGTTGCATGGAAGTTTGTTAGTCGGTGGTTTCGGTCCGGAATTCTTGCTTTCAATCTTTTTGTGGTGCCTGGATTGATAATCTCGGTTGTTTCTCGTTTAAAAAAAGGGTTTGCTGGTTGCCTAATTTTGTTTTATATTTCGTCAGAGGTTTGTCAGAGGCTCGTCTCATTTTTCTCCTATGAAAAACCTAATGGGACACCCTGTGGAGCTTTTGGGGACCTGCTTGAAGTAAGGGGCCAGGGGCATCAAATGATTCTTTACAAGGACGGAGAGGGGGAGGAAATAGGGCTGCTCGATGGGTACCGGCTAGAGGGGTCTCTTATCAGATGCGATTGGCGTCAGGTAGTCTAAGCTGGCTGATGGGTACCGGCTGAGGAGAGGGAACTCTGGCRCGATTGGCGTTGGGTAGTGCTAGTTCACCACCTCGATGACGGAGACTGAGATTCTTGTGGGGTCAAAAAATGTCAGGGTGATGATGGTGCTCGGCCCCCGCGGAGAAGAGGCTCTCTGAAGTTCTTCACGACGACRGAGTTGGGAAGGACGGAGGTGATTCGGAAGGAGGAAGTTGGTAGTGGATGAGATTGGCGCTGAAATTTCGGCGGGTACTGGCCACTACTCGCTAACTTCACCCGGATCAGTCTACGTTTCTTCCCTTCGATGATGGAGGCAGGATTGTTCTGTGGGGCTATKTTCCAAAAAGAGGTTGAGTGGGATGAGTGGGAATAGGTGGTTGGTTATCAAGCGTCCTACTAGTGCGGGTGGGTTATCACGCGTCCTACCAGTGAGGGGGCTAGCTGGCAGGATGGGAGTATGACATAGCAGCAGCAGAGATGGTGGCTCTGCTGCAGTCAGTCTTGCCGGAGGGGGGTAAAGTGGATTGAAGGGGGATTCTGAGTCGTTTCTGAATTCTGATTAATCATGAAGTTGTTATAGACATGTATCAAGTAGCTCGAGCCAAARCCGGGTAATGGCCCCGGTATCTCAATTTCTAAATTTCCATCCTTAGCCAATCAGATTTTTCTAGTAGTTCCTGGTCTCATTTTCATGAAATTTTCTGATGGAGTTTTCTGAACGAACTTGTTATGGGACACTGGGCCCTGTTCCCAGTTTGTGCCAATTTGTGAAGATATGGTTGTATCTATGGGACGCTGGACC
>BFEA01000645.1:836987-847480 GCA_003427395.1 Chara braunii
TAGCCCAATCATCCGGGACTAAAATTCCCCACCTTCTTCACCAACAGCAGCACATGCGACAACTGTCGCTTGCGGTAACCGAGTGCCACATCAAGGTCCACCGCCGCCTTCCCGTTGACGTCCACGGAGTAGAAGCGGTATGACTTCCTGGCGATTTCCGGGTCAAATGCTCGTGTCGTGGTGGAAGAACATGTCATGCTCCCGCCGGCTCTCCCAACACATGATGCTCTCCCCTCACACAATCTCTCTACATGCCAGTTCCGCTGCCATGTCTGTCGCTGTCAAACTCTCACAGTTGCAACAGGAGACGCACTACAGCGGAATGCTCCCATACCGTAAGAACGCGTGGGAGGACGTCGTTTTATAGCGCAGATCCAGCGGAACAGGCACGCAGCAGCGCCCCTGGTCGTGCACTGCGGCTTTTCATTTTCTCATTCTTTTTTTATTTTCCCTATTTTATTATTTTTTCCTACTTTCGCAGGTGGATCGGAACTGGAAGCCACGCTGGCCAGGGTCGTTCACTACGTTGTCGACGGGTCCATATCATGGCTGTCGTCCGCTCCCCGACCACTCTCTGCACCTCTCGCCGCCATACCCCCAGCGATAATTTCCAACACGGCATTGCCCTGCCGCATCACCCCGGCGACGGCCCCGATCTTCGTGGCAACCATCCTCGATCCATCTGTTGACGCACGAGCCAATGTGCCGACAGCCCCATCCAAACCCTCACACAAGGCCCTCATTCAAGTTGACTCCTCCATCACCGATGTGGTGCCGCATATCGACGCCGGACCGGGCTTTCCCGCTTGAGGTACGGCGTGTCTTGGTGGCGGTGTCTGAAGCATCCGTTTCAGTACCCTCCGATTATGCCTCGCCGCCACTCGGTGATCCACCCCCTCTCAAATCTTCCGAGGCCAGTGTGTCGTCACATGTCATAGACTTCTTCAACCGATACCACTCCATAGTGTCCCACAACTGCCTCTTGAACGTCAAGCTCACTCCTAGCTTCCTCCGTTGTTTTGTAGTGGTATCCCAGTACGCTTGTTTCCTGGACCCTTCGCATGTGTCCCGGATCTCCCTCACGTTCTTCACCAGCTTTGCCCATTTCTTCATGCAGTCTTTCGTTGTCCTGGAGTAACTGATTTCTCCAAGCCTTCCTGCATCCCACTCCCATCTTTTCGACCTCGTCAATTACGCCTGGGCACCTTCGGCATCAACCATAAGGGCTTCGTCCACGCCGATGAACTTTGCGAGGTCCAATCTCTCCTCCAAAGACCAGGGGTTGTTCTTCTTCGCCGGTTGTAGTGAGTTGTCCCCCTTCCTTTTCTTGCCACCCGCGGCACGCACTTTGCTCCAATTAGTGACTCCTTCATAAGACTTGTGTGGCACGGAGGGAGTCGTTCGATCATCGTCGTCCTTGTCCGATGTCTCCCCACGGTTTCCCATCCCCGGACCCTCGAGACTGGCCTCCCCTGTCTCGCCGGCCATGTTCCCCAGAAACCCGCCTGTGGCCTCACTCTTGCCTTCTTCCCGCCACTGGCGATATCCGCTGGTGTTCGATGCGAAGAAAAGGTCAGGTGAAGAGTTATCCCGCCCCCTCGCCTGCACCTCAACCGACATTCTCCTTTGGGGGACTTCTGTGTTTCTCGGCGCTTGTGCAGCTCCACAGCCCAACGCCATACCGATTGCAGGTGACGTGCCTTGA
The DNA here is from genome assembly GCA_003427395.1 of Chara braunii. NCBI lineage: Eukaryota > Viridiplantae > Streptophyta > Charophyceae > Charales > Characeae > Chara > Chara braunii. The sequence continues at coordinate 838,693 of BFEA01000645.1, forward strand.
CGCACTTCCCCCCCCCCCAATCATAGACAACTGTGAGGATTGCTGATCGCTCACTCCATGCGGAGTTGGGTGGTTGGAACGGCCGCCTGGTGCCGTTCTGCAAATAGGAACTGGCGAGATGGGCAGCATCATCGCCGCCCGAGGCTGGGAAAACTGTCGTGGATGATCCGGAGGGGAACCCCAAATGTTGTCACATGTCGTGGCTGCCCCTTCCCAGAAACCGAGCGAATGGAATGGCGCCTGCGCCATGCTGTTTGCACCTTGCGAAGTAGATCTCTCCCAGCCATAACCTCCCAACGAACCTCTGCAGACACCGAGCTGCGACACGTAACACCAGGAAGACACTGATTGCACTGACTCAGTGCGTGGTTGTGTGCAATCACTTGCGTCACCCCCCACGTCAACGAACTGACACGACCTCCCCAAATCACTGTGCAATTCATCAGTGAAACTACATCCTTCCATGGCTTCGCAAGTGTCCCTAGATACCGGTAGTGCAAACGAACAACAGTGCTACCAACGCGTGGCGAGGAGAGCGACCACCACAATGTCCAAACAAAGGAAAACAACGACGGCCAACACAACAAAAATGGACACAATGATAAACAATTCCCAGAGGAACATGTGTGAACCAACCCCCCCCCTTCACGGTTGCCGGCGTCGATGATGATCACTGTCGTGCTGGTCGAATCTCGCAGGCATCGACACGGACAAGCCCTACCACCACCCAAAACACCGTCTTGCGCAGCAGTCGACCGTGGTGGGTTTGCGACATACGGTCGTGCATAACCCATCCCCGCAACAGCCACGTCCCGCTCTCTCAACCCTTCCTCCACGATCCGCACTCGACCGCCACGACATTGAACTGCATGCGTTATGTCGTTGCCTTGGGGCAGGAAGCTTCTACCGGCGACACTTATGATGTTCGGACGAACAGCACGCACAACGCTCCCAACTTCCACTGCACCAAGGGATGGCGCGTGGAGGCGCAATGTTCGGTGGATGGAAGAGATGGAATTGTGAAGCGGTACTCCAACACACTGACCACGTCCCCACAGCAGTTGGACATCGAAGACGTACCTACCACGCATGAAGTCACCCGCGAGACCATGTACATGTCGGCTAACCGACGCCCATGGCACAGCGCGGCAACGAAGGTGGCGGACGACGTGCATGGGAAGTGCACGAGCACACTGTCAATCAACGACTACACGCCACGACAAACCCGCAGATGCCACGTGGCGGGTGAAATAGCATATGGTCATCGTAAACACCCAGGGAATGCATCGGTCAACTGGTGATGACAACGCGGAACGCATCCCCATTCGAATTTGAATTCAAATTCGAAATGGCGGGCCCCCACCCGCCCGTTTCCATCCCCTCTCCAAGGGACCAACAGCCCCGGGCCCAGTTACGACGTGCAACGCACGTCCTGCCTGCTCACTGCTCCAGGACCGGGGTAGGCCAAGGGGCCGGACACTTGCGGTGGGCGCGACCTTGGAAAGTACCCCGCACACTCCCTCCCTCACTCTCAACTTTCGGCACCAAATCACGGTGAGATGTCCTCCGGAGCCACTTTTCCACGCTGCGGACGATGTGAAAACGGCCATACATTTTCTTCCACCTCATAAATTGCAGGTTGGGGGGTTCCGGAAACCAGTATTTGGAAGACATCTCGYTGTTGCCAGAAGATCCTCCGCTGCCTGTGGGGTCCCAGAAACGGTTTCGTGGAAACATTCTTCCTTTCCGCATTCTGGTTCATCCAACAACCACCCACCCTAGGGTGGGTCGCCTCATGGTTTCCCGTCTGTGAGTGCTTGCCTATACTTGGCGATCCCATCTATTGGTTGGGCAACCAGGGCCAGCATGCCCTCATTACAACCCCGACAGACAAAGCCTCAATTCCAGTGGTTCTCTCACCACCACCGGATGTGGCCTTGCAAAAGGGCTTTTCGGGGAAAACAACAAGAACAACAACAACAACTGAGTTCCGCCTAGCCAGGGGTAAGTTAGGGGAAGGACTATAGAATGTGTCCATGGGCACTGGCTTGCCTTGCTCAGGTACTCCTGCTGGGTAGACTCTCTGAATTGGGCCTGTAGAAGATTGCATGAGCCTGGCGTCCGAAGTTCCCRTACGGCAAGGTTCGTCCACTTCCACTTCCACTACGGCTGGGGGGTTGGCCCAGCCTTGGTGCTGGTCACTGCTAGTCCAAGTTGCTCTAGATAGTGGTAGGGTGATGGTCCTGAGTGCTGGTCACACTGAGGTAGGATAGAAGGGACAGGGGGTGCGCTGGGAGTAGTAATGTGGGGATGGGTAGGGTAGGTGGCCTATCCTGTCAGGACAACCATTGGCTGCCGCTGCCAGCAATCATTGCGGGTCTGGTCCTTGGCCTCTACAACACCCTGGGCTTTTCAAAACAACAACAACAACAACAACAACAACAACAACAACAACAACAACCAGCTTAGGACCTCGCCACAACAATCGCCAAACACTGACGTTTGGAATGTATCACATTTCGCGAGTGGTGCGGGGAGGCCTTTAGCCCAGTTGCGCTATAAATGTATGTGGTCTGCAAGTAGAGGCAAGCACTGGCACAACTACAACCATGGGGCCACCACAAGTTTTTTTTTTTTTTTTCGTTTTTCCAATTAAAAGGTGCAAACCGGTGGAAGCTTGTTTTGGTAAGTGGAACGATACTTCCTTGGTACTACCGTCTTCCCCCCCGGATGCAACGCACCGTCTCATCATGACTGTATCGGAACCGAAAATAAGTTTGTATACATACAATATAACGGTTTGTAGTGCTCGGGGGACGATGATAGCTGCTAGATTGAGTAGGACGGATCTCGAAAACTCGCATTGTCTCATCATGACTATATCAGAACCGAAAACAAGTTTGTATACATACATTATAAGGGTTTGTAGTGCTTGGGGGAAGATGGGAGCTGTGCTTGGGGGAAGATGGTAGCTGCTATTGACATGCTAGCGGAGCTTGGCTTTGGGAGCCTTCATAGAATGTTTTTTTTTTTTTTTTTTTTTTAAGGCTAATTTCTTAATCCCAACCAAGTCAATTACCTGTCGAATCTGGACAGGACGACCTTTCAGGCCTTTTCAGTGTCATTATAGTATTACGGGGTTCCCCATAGCAGCCACATCCATGCTCAATCCTCCAACGAGGGAACATGGGGTGTGACGATCTCGTTTCTGTAAGGGCGCCATCTTCTGCGCAGTAGTACTGAGGGGGGTTGGAGATAAGGGGAGGATGGAGAAGAAAGGGCCGGGCCCAATTGCACTAATGCCCCCATTCTTTCGGGAACACTAGGACCACGACACTTGGGAGGATGCGCCATAGCTAGCGTGGAAAATAACGGTTGACGCCGCACCTTTTCTTTCTTTTTCTTTTTTTTGTTGATGATTGAACTGGGCGGGGAATTCTTGGCGCAGTTACCGCGCGGGGAGGTTTCTTGCATTTCTTTTTGAATTTTGAACCTACACAGGTTTTCAGAATTTCTTCTTGCAATTAGGTTTTTAATTAGGCTAGGAATTTGGGAGCACTGTAATTTTTGGCTCTAACGACACAGGGTTCCCTATTCGCGCGCGCATTACTGCGTACTGCTGTACGCCCTACTCCCGCCGCGCCTAAATTCTAATCGGAACTGTAATCTCTTCTTGCTCCTTCTTGGCGAGCGCAGCTGTAACTGTAATCCTCTCACTTCTTGATCTCTTCCCTTTCTYTTGCCGCTCGAAGTTCTTTGCGCCTCTTTTCCGTCTATCTGATTGGCCTACGGGTGCATGACTGAATCGTTGCGTGGAGAGTGGCTGCGTCCCCCACGCCGCGACCCCGTAATGCACCTGCAGACACTTCCTCTTCCTTTCTGCTTCTCGCTTCAACATAATCCGGAATTATCTCGCGCACCTACTAACTACTATAAAGCTCACATGTGCGACTAATTCGCTCTCTAATCTATACTTGGGAGTTAGCGCGGTCGAGAGGATCAGCTAGCGAGCGAAGACARAAAGGTGAGAAGSGAGTTGGGCGATCCGACGAGCTGGTGCCGGGTAGGCGGGGTTGACGTATGGCCACGAAGGACTGTGGCATACGGGCGAACTTTGCTTGCCTACGTGGACTAAGCGGGATGACTACTTCGGGTGGTTGATAGGTGCGAGGCGACGGACTGCCCGCATCGAGGGAATTTCGAGAGAGACAGAGAGAGCGAGAAAGAAGGCGGCGTACTGAAGTGATAATTATTTTCTTCGTATCTTCTGTGTAATTTTGATCTTTGGCTTCGGCCATGAGATCATTTTGATTGTATGAAAGATTGTTGATCGTATAAACGAGGGCGCAAAAATAAACGTCTTGCTAATGTATGGAGACGTGTGTGGTTCCGCCCACTTTTTGAAATGAATATGTCCTTGTGATGAACGGATGTGTGATCGAGCTGTCCCCCGCGAACCAACCTGGATCAGGGGCGGATGCATGTAGAACGGGCATGTTGCGATATGTGTATATGCCTGAGTGTGGGTTGGATTTTTCCTACGCATGAATTGCACACAATTGACGAATGATGCCTAGGAACGAAGGTTCACTTTTCTCCTTATGACCGTCGAACGGTCGCCGGACCTATCTGAGTCGATTCGGATTCAGTGGGAATAGATCAGGTGCACGCACGTATACGAGCGATCGCCAGACGACAGTCGTCGCGTATACGCAAGTCTGCTTGACCTGGCCCCTCTTCTCCTTGCACAACCCAATGTATGAGTTAAGACCCCCTTGTCAAACATGGATGTCGGCATTCCATTCTGGATCACGGACTGTGCTAGTCTGAGGAACCCCAAGTACAGGGAATACTGGGAGAACGAGCAACTCTTCTACCGATCTAACTTATGGCTTCCAACGTACCACTGTCAAACGGAGGACGACCGACTGTGTGCTTGGGACTTTCACCAGGCCCTTGGATGGAATTCCCGAACCCCAGATTACCCTGACCCCCAGATTACCCCGACCCCCGTAATTATCAGTACTTTCTTACACCGGGCTTCATCGTCATTGAAACCGATCTCCCTCCGTTCTATCTCCTCCTTCCCTATCATCATCTGACGGTAGTTCCTTGGGACTCGATCGCGCAATGCTGGCCCCGAAGACCGTGTTCTGAGTGCTATCAGTACAACACTTTATTGGGCAGAGGGATTCGTACAACAAACCCGCTCTGAAGCTGAGCACCAAGAACACAGTTTCCGGCTGAGGCTGTCCACGTCGAACTCGGAGATCTGTGAAACCCGTCGGCGACGGGTGTTTGAACAGAGAGGCACCCACTGTGTTCCGTCAGTGCACCAGGTACGCGCCCGCCCGAGGCGGCGGGGCCAGCTAAATTAGCCATTCGACCCTAAGGAAAGACAAAACCCAAGACTTGGCCCTGCACAGAAACCACTTGCATTTCCATCCCCAAAACTTGACACCGGAGATCTCAGTTCCAACCTGGGACTCCACCCCAATTTCCTAAAGTCCTTGGCACATCCCTACTACGCACTCCGGGGCCCCCTGTCACTCCGAAAACAGGAAGTCGCGATGGGCGTGAGGTTGGGGCGTCACAACGGGAGTTGCACCCACCAGCAGGTGCGATACCTGCTACGGCAGGTGGGCAATATCGGCCAGGGGCCAGCCGATAGCATCAGGACCGAGCTTGTTCGATGGGCCAGTCACTGTGCCTCCCCTCCGGTCCCCTCCCCCTATGAACATCAGCAGTCTCTGCTCAATGCCACTCGGGGGGACCAACGGCATAGCTCTAGGTGGYGGGCACCAAGCTTGCCCAGGAAGGTAAATGAGGCCAATGGGGATTGAACTTAAGACCTCCTGAATGCCACTTGTGTGCCTTACCAACGGAGCTAGGAAAATGATTGCTGCCGACAAATGATCAAACTACTAATAATACTAAAAAGGAAAGGAAATGATGGACAGATCCAGGCAGAGGATGGCTGCAGGTGCAGCTTTCCACCAATCGATGGAGCCACAGCATTAGGGAGCAGACCTATAATGCTTGGATAATCTCAAACTGCATGCTGCTTGGAGCGCCCTGAGCTAAATTACCAGTACCTCCGGCAGCCATTTAAATGGCGCCTACGAGTTCTACATACGTTCTCGCAGTGCGTTCCTCAAAGCCAGAGCAGCCCACATGGCAGTTCCCCGCGGAACAGGCGCCGACGAACGCTTATCCTCCTCGCACAGAAGGTTCTCGTCAAACTTGACCCTGTTGTCAATTAGGGTTCGTAGTGCAACATACACACAAACACAAATTGTTGAGGCCTGATGACCATGTTCGTCTTATGGGTCCACATGAACAAACACCACATGCAGTTGATCCTTCCCAATGCTCGATCCATGACCCCGCAAGCGACCTTCTGCCTTTTGTCAAATCACTCCATGTCGGCGTCCTGACTAGGACGTAACCTGTCATTTTAACACTGGCCTCGGTGCCCAGGATGGTGAGGACGTTTGCGTTGAATTGCTTCCACCTCTGCACACCTATAGAGCGACGGTATATCCAGAACCGTGCACACTGCTACCATCTTCACCCGAATAGAATGCGAGGTAATTATTGCCGTATCTGGACTGAAAGTTGCATCAAATACAGCTATAATGACCAGGCATTCTATTCGGGTGAAGACGGTAGGGTAGTCCAGGGTACGCTGCTCCAGATTGACGACCACATGAACCWCAATGCAAAACTGTTGTTTGCAGTCAAAATAGTTCTCTGGCAGGGCAGTAGAAGGCATGTCCACGTAAATGTGTGTGCAGTCAATGCCACCATGACAACCAGGGAATCCGGGATCCCTTTTCTTCAACAGCACGCAGCACTTGCAGACAAAGATGCCCCATAGACATTGCTATGCTTCCAGCATATGCCTGTAGTATGGAGTTCATAACATCATGACCCACCTTCAATCCCGACGGCCGACGCATCTTGATCATTGGACTGCTGCTCTCACATGTCTCTCCGGTACAAAGTGCGACRATCTGATCAGGCTGTAACAGCTCCCGATAATTCATCACATGACGACATCCATTACCTTCTCATGGTGGTAGTCTGCAGTCGTACCGTCCGTGACGCACAAGTCCCCCAACTTCCCTCCATCCTCCTGATCCACCATTTGCGGACTCTCCCTGCAACACTCCAGCCACAACCGCGTTCACGTACTCGATGCATCCTTCCCATGTGGTTATCTTGTTGTGCGGCAGGAGCGAGCTCAACAGCTTGAGAGTTTCGGTGAGACCTCGATGACGTGATCTCAACTCTTCACTCCTCCATGATCCGCATGTGCCTGACCACACACTCACCAGACTATGACAGAGTACAAATCTTATCCTTTGTGACAGCCTCTCCTCCTCTCACAGATGGCAGCGGGACACTTCCGCAGTCTCTCACCCTCTCCTAGCATCGTCAAACCCAACGGTGATCCACGCCTGTCCACCACACTCGCCTGCCCCGACATGGCACACCCTTGTGTCTTCTGCTCAAAACATGAGCGCAGCTGATGACGGGTGGACCGTTCGTCCACGTGGTGCACTCGTGTATGAATCCGATGTTGACTCTGTGGAGGCGCTTGGAATTCAAATCTGAATTCGCCATGCATGGGCCACTCACCCGGCCCCCATGCAGCATGGAGGTGGAGGCCAGGCTCAACTATTCGCTGCCACAGACCTGTGCCACCCGCATCGCCGGCATCGGACATTTCAATGCCCCGCATCGTATTTACATATATATTTCCAGCCGCAGGCGACCTTTGCCGGAGTCATCCTTTTTCTTTTCTTTCCTTTTTTGACAACACTCGCAGAGACAGATAGGAGAGATGATCAAGGCATACCCTCCTACCTATCCTGCAGGTGGCTCCAGTATATTGGTGGTGAGTTGCACCTACTGGAAAATGGGTCCAACGTCCCCATTAGAACCTTAGAATATTTTTTTCCTGCAATATGCTGAGACAAGGGGAATTTCAAAGTGTAGCCTCTTTAGTCCCTTGATAGGACTGCCAGATCTATCTAGATATCCTAGCTACCTTCCCCTAAGAAAAGGCCCCTTTGGGGACAGCATGCTTCTCCCAGACCATACCACTGAAGGTCAACCAAAGCCAACTCTGAGGGAGGGAAGGGATCAGGAAAGAACTCTGGGGATCTGAGGGTGACTCCTGGCTGAAGTGAAAACCAGTCCCGGAACTTGAAATGAAAGTAACTGTTCCTCTTCAAGGGTTCTTCTGTCTCTCCCCCACCTGGCCATTGCACTTTTTTTTTTTTTTTTTTTTTTTTTTTTTTTTTTAAACGACAACCACAAAGTCCATTATATGCCGGAAAACGGGTCCGCCGTCCCTCACATATGAACCGCAGCCATACGGGCTGGGAAAAGCACTCCCGACCAATCCCATCCCCGACTGCAGCCAAAATCAATCAAAGGTTATTCCAAACTCTAACTGCTACTAACCAACCATTGAGAAACATGCTCAATTCAAAGAAAATTAGAATCTTTTTTTTTTTTTTTTTTTTGAAAAAAGGGCCCAATGCCCAAGGCTCATATTACCAATAAGAAGATTGAGGCCGGGGTCCTCACAGTCTACCCGGAGTGACCGAACCGAAATTGTTGAGAACCGGGCTCAGCGTCCCTCATATGATGATGATGATGATGATGATGATGAACTTCTGCTGATTCTATGTAAACTATGAGATAATCATACTAGTGATGATGATGCTAATGACGATGATGATTAGTATATAAAAAATATAGAAGATTATACTGT
>BFEA01000646.1:0-11025 GCA_003427395.1 Chara braunii
GAATACAGTGAATTATCAGGCATGCTATGCCCATTTGAACTCTCGCTGCTCTGAAGCATTGAACATGTCCGCAAAGGTGGTGCGAATACAGTGATTTATCAGGCATGAGATGCCCATTTGAACTCTCGCTGATYTGAAGCATTGAATCTGYCCGCCAAGGCAGGGCGAATACAGTGAATTATCAGGCTTGAGATGCCCACTTGAACTCTCCCAGTTCTGAAGCATTGAATCCGCCCGCAAAGGAGGGATGAATACAGCAGTTTATCAGACTCGAAACACCCGCTCGATTTCGCAATTTTGAACTGTTGAATCAGTACCCTAAGGCGGGCGAATACAGTGAATCATCACGCGTTGCGATGGGTTCGGCGTGCCAGCTTGATCGTTCTTGAGTTTTGCAGATTAATCAAGCCGCGAACTGGGGCGAATGCACGCCGGGCGAGGGCTGAACGACCGCTAGAGCGATCTTAAACTTTTGGGGTCAGATCTGATCGCAAAGGAGGGCCAAATTCGTGCCGTACCAGTAAGGCTGCTTGAACCGGTCGATTTATCATTTGACTATTGAGGGTAATTGCGGTTTGTACCGACCGAATTACGGCTTGACTATAGAAACACAAAGCTGACTGATTCAACTGTTTTGACGATTGACTAAGAAGACTCATTGTTGTCTGAACCTGTTAATTTACCAGCCGACTGATCGAAACCGTTGGCGGTGTGAAGTTGTAAAACAAAGAAGAAACAGAATAGAAAAATAGGTAGCGAGACAGGGTGTCTCCTACCAAGTTCCCTGCCGTTCGTTGAGGACCTCAGAAGCGGGCACGGCGAGTGACAGGCGCTGGTGCCCCTGGCTTCAACGAGCAGTAGGCGACCCCTCCCCGGGTTTCCTCACAACGGACCGATAACCCTGCCCCCTCCATCTTATGCTCATTCATGTCTATACCTGATAGGTACACAGGCTGGTCTAGAGTTCGCTTAGGCAGGACACTACCTGGAGTGGCTCCGAGGAAACATTCGGTTCCGGACTAGTTTGGAGTGACACACATGCTAGTCTAGAGTTGGCTTAGGTACTGACACTGCCTACGGTGGCTCTGTGGAAACATTCGGTTCCGGACTAGCCTGGACCATATAATCCAACCATGGAATAATCCCAATAGGTAGTCTGGCCGGTCTAGAGTTGGCATAGGTGAGATGGTGCCTAGGGTGGCTGCGAGGAAACATTTGGTTCTGGGCTAGCCTGGAGTGGCACACAGGCTGGTCTAGAGTTGGCTTAGGGACACTGCCTATGGTGGCTCCGTGGAAACATTCGGTTCCGGACTGGCCCAGAGTGGCACTCATACCAACTGTAACATCATCCTAATAAGCGCCCAGACTGGTCTAGAGTTGACTTAGGTAAGACATTGCCTAGGGTGGCTCCGCGGAAACATTCGGTTCCGGACTGGCCTGAGATCATAAACTCAGGACTAAGAATAACCAACTGAGGGTGCAAGGGGGGATGTGCCGGAGGTCTTCCCTGGCAGGAATCGGCCCTGCGGCGAACTGGTGCGGGTTATGGAATCGATAACCTTGCCCCCCTCAGCATGAACAATAACACAACCCCTAATACGACAATAATAGTAGGCTATGCTAGGAACATCGTGCCCGGGTTGGGTCAGAAGGGCTGTTTCAGGTACGACCTTGGTCAGGGTAGAACCACTAGACACTGCCTAGGGAAAAGGAATATTCGCTGTCTGAGCAAACCTGGGCTGGTGCTCATTAGGAAAAAAAAAGACACAGAACGATCATGCTTGGCGACTGAAGTGTCCGTGCGACAAGGCTGGCTCGATAGTGCTTTAACTACGGCTGGGAGAGGTTTGTCATGCCCTAGCGCTGGTGTCTGAAACCGATGTCCGGTATACCCGAGAGGGCCAAACAAGTGCCCCCGTAGATGAGGAAGTAGAGGTTATGCTAAGGAAGCAGAATGATGAGGCAGGTAGGGTGGGTCCTGTGAGCACCCAAAAAAAAAAAAAAAAAAAAAAAAGAAGAGTCGAAATGCCATCTTTCTTCAGATCCTTTCGAATGTTGGGGAATTGCTACACCCTTTAGAACATATCCAGACTAGTTTGCACTATATACTGGGAACCAACCAGGAATATTTAGTGGGGTAAGTGGCCAGGAACTCGCGCTTATCTGACGCCCTTTGAGGGTGAAGAGGCCTGTGTCTGCACATTCCAGTACATAATACTGTATATTTTATGGGACGCTGGACCCGGTTTCCAGCATGTGCAGCTCCCCACAAATGGATCGGAGCATTAATGAAAAAAAAAAAAAAAAAAAAACCGCGTCGAGGTATCCGTCTACAGCGGATCGAGGATAGTGTCCTTTTCTAATCCTCTCGTAGAGTTCCATGTGTGATGCCATTTTTTTTTAACTCTGTGGAATACGAGAAAGCTTTTTCAGTGTGGACATGTTTGACGTCGGCTATGGTGTTGCTTGTGTAGATTGAGTCTTGCAGTCCGGCGAACAGACTATTTGCCGCAGCTGTCTCCCCTCTCCTCTGAAAGTTGTCGCAATGATTAGCGACATCCGTGCCGAATCTGGACAAGACGGCCTTTTAGGCCGTTTTTATTGTCATTATAATTGAATTGGTTGGGCTTAAGGAATTAGCCTTAAAAAAAAAAAGAAAAAAAAAAGAAAATCATCCGTGATACATTGAGCCGTAAAAAAAAGAAAAAAAAAAAGAAAAAAAAAAGAAAAAAAAAAAGAAAAGAAAGATACATTGAGCCTGGATGAAGCAAAGCACACACTGCATCCTTGGCATGTGTCCTTTGAAGGCCACAGCTTCAATTTTTTAATTTTTAGTTTTAGTTTTTGGTTTTGAAAAAGACCCTCTTGAAAACCTCACCGGTTCCGTGTCCAAATGCATAAAAAATGTTGGCAAATACATGGCCAGGGGTGCATCTACGCCCTCAGGCGCCGCCCCTTGATGGCCACCGCTCGAACCCAACCTCCTTGCAACTTTTCCCGATCCGGATGCGTTTCGACCTCTCAGGAGTTTTACTTTAGCACTCCTCTGTGGGGTTCGATCCCTTGTCTTATAGAATAGCATACTACCTTCTTCCCCTGAATACAATGCACCGTAATTGTAGCTGTATTTGGGGTATCTTTCAGCCTAAATACAACTATAATGCCCGTGTGTTGTATTTGGGGAGACGAAGGTTGTCAAACTGGGGGTACAACCTTTTCTTTTCTTTTTTTTGAATTTAGTCTAAGACTCTAAGCTATATTCTTCTTTTTTTTTTTTTCCCTCCCTCCCCTCCTCTAAAGTCCAGGGGCCTCGGCCCACATGCAAGGTTTAGTAGCAGAAAATGATACTGAGCGACACCACAGCAGGCGGGAAAATCTTGTCTGCCAATGACTGGGAGGCTTTTGACGCCGTACGATTGGCACAGCAGGGGGGCCATCAACCACCATGACGGGTCTTCGAATTGCTACATCTGTTGAGTTGCGTAAATACCCCTGCCTCTTCACGTGTTACCGGAAGTCAGTGCTCCAAAGCTATGACACACAAGAACGGCCCGCACACCAGAACCCGCCACAAATAAACGAAAAGCCTTCATGCGAAGGCCTATTTTGCCCGCAAATTTGACCGAAGAGGAGTTAGGGCGTTTAGTTAGCTATGACACATTTTTGACGATAGTAGACTAAACGCCACGGGCCTCGCCGTGTGCTGCGCTGACATGCTTTTTGCCAATGAAAACGTCCGGTTTGGGCTCCAAAGCTGCCATCTCCGCGCGCATATTCAACGACCGCTGGATTTTTTCACAATCCACGACTATTAGGAGTCGCAAAGCTGTCGCAACTAAACGCAATGCTGTGTAGTGGGCCGAGGCCCCAGGTTGTTGTAGAGGCTGGATGCTACCGTCTTCCCGCCCGAATGTAACGCACCCTGATTCTGAGTGTATACAAGCCATCTTTCCGGTTGGATGGATTCAGAATGAGGGTGCGTTGTGTGAGTGGGGAAGAAGGTAGGCATATGACAGTCCCTTCAATAGTTGGCCATTTGATAATCCAGATGATCTACGCAGGTCTCAATGGGACCCCCTCCCACCCTTTTGCTCTCATAACCTTTCACTACCTACCTACCACTACTCCTAAGCCTATAAAGGGGACCCTATAGCGACCTCTCATAATGAAGAGGATGCATGTTGCCCCCCCCCCATCCTAGGGAGTAGGGTGGGGCTGCGGGTGGGGGGGGCAATAATACCGCCAAGAGATAAACCCATAATGCACACACAAGTGAGCACAATAATATTTCTTTTTTTTTTTTTTTTGGGACAAAAAGCTCCAATCTATTTGTGGGGAGCAACACGTGCTGGGAACCGGGCCCAGCATCCCATATAGAGTTATACAAATGATTCGGGAAATGATTTGAGATACCAGGGCCATTACCTGGCTTCAGCTAAGAACAATCTAAGAACTATGGAAAAGATTCTGAAAATTTTGAGAAAACATGGGTAACTTGCCAACCTATTGCTAGGCTACTTAAACAGTACTTAAGCTTGAAACATTATGAGACCGGGGGGTCAAAAATGAAACTGACTACTATCCAAATCTCCCCCCCTCAACAGATGGAACGCCAGGCTTTCAGTCCTCGAATCAAAACTCACTTGATCTCATACCCCCTTCTGCTAGGGAAACAGGGCACCACAACCTTCCCCAGTACTGACCAAACTAGTTCTGACGGACAGGAAGTGCCTTCCTCCCTCGACATTTCCCATAGCGGCAAACCCCTGACACAGGTTACAGGGTTAATACCCTGGCGTCGACAACGTCGAACGGTCTGGTTATGCCTTCCACCCTCGACATAACTCCACAGGCCTCAAGGTCCCCTATCTAGGTCACAGAGCAAGAGCTCCAGCACCGGCCTGTGTCGTCCCAGCATCGTCCTTCTAACCTACTTACCTTAGCAAACAACCTTCCTCTGTCGAGAGCCTTCCTTTCTACCTACCATCCTCCAGTTCTCGCACCCCCCCCCTCTCTCTTTTCTTTGAGATACCAACTCAGAACCCCCAAACCCAAATACCTAGCTTCGGCTAAGAAGAAACATAAAAACCACCCACAATCCAACTCTTCCCCGCATCGTAGTGGGAGGGCTACTGCCCAGGCATTCAGTCCTCGTACAAGAACTCGCTAGATCTCATACCCCTTTTGCTAGGGTGACAGGACAACACGAACTGCCCCAGTACCGACCAAACTAGTTCTGACGGACAGGAAGTGTCTTCCTCCCTCGACAACTTCCTTAGCTGCACAACCCCCAAGGTTACAGGGTCCCTACCCCGACATCAGCTATGTTGAACAAGATGGTTATGCCTTCCACCCTCGGCATAGCTCCAATAGTCTCAAGCTACCCCTGGTTACAGAGCAACTGCTCCTGCACCGACCATTGTCACCCCACCCCGCCCTTCTAATAGACCATGAGCCCCAATCCTTCCGCTGCGAGAGCACCACCCTACTAAAGCCAACCTTCCCCTTCCTGCTTACCGAATAGCTTTTTAAGAGATTTTTTGAATTTTTTTTCAAAGACTCAGGAAAGCAGAAGCAGATTTTGGCATTCGCCCGGGACTCTACAACGCATTTAGGCGCACTGTGTGGCCATCGAAGTTACTCCTTTCCTCAAAGAATAACCCCCCACCCTGCTATATGCAGCCTCCCCCTTGCCCTCTCTCCCCAACTGCTAGTGCTGATCCGACCCTAAATCAGCCTAGCCCAGAAAAAGACAATCCCTCAATACCGCCTCTCCCCCTCCAAGGGTGACACGTCCCACCTTGTGAAACCCTCACTGGGAGGGGCTCCAACCCTGAAGGAGAACCCCGCAGATTCACAACGCAAACTGCAAATATGTCGTACAAAGACCCAGACAAACTTTAAGACACAATTCATAAAAAAAGCCAATCAGAATCGAAAACAAGACCAGATCATAACTAGGACTAATTACGTGAGTAGAAACAAGTCTGAAATATTCCAAGCAGAAAAGCAGAATACAAATTCAAATTTGAGGAAAGATGAGATTGAAAATAAGATGTAATAAGATTTGGAAATCCAAATAGGGAACCAAACTAGGGAATCGATTTTGATGTCCAAGAGGACTTACGACACTGATTTCTAGTACCCCAAGGTTCGGAATCGCTCAGACAGTAAAACAAGACATTGCTGATCAGAGAAATCGCCACGAGATAGTAGAACATCTCGTCAATCAATTGTGTGTGAGAGGGCGAAGACAATTGACCCGTATTGAAAAGTTATGAGAAGCTCCTTTCAAAAATCGTACTTAATCCTATTAGGGGATATCAGAAATCAACAAGATCACTTACGGTAGTAAATCAAGAAATTACTCCACAAAAAAACAATCGACACTAAACAAAAAAACATCTCAACAATCAATTGTGTATGAGAGGGCAAAGACAATTATGAGAATCTCCTTTCAAGAACGTACTTAATTCCTATTGAATCACGACTATTACACAGAACATCCTAACAGAAAATTCCACCCTCCACCATAGAGCTTTCCCAAAAACTCCTCCCCCCCTCCTGGACCCCCACCTACTTGCCACCCTACCCCACCATCTTCGGGGAAAGAGGACCCCCCTCCTCCCACTGTTAGCTATTAAGCATCAAGGCAAATGCTAACACCGAAGACAATAACCGCCATCTCCAATCCCCGAAGGATCAGAAGACAATGCGACTTCACCTCACCAAACCCGTCAGTGAGTCGTCTTAGGCGGTTCGAACCCTACTAGACATTCATTCACACCAAAATTGAGGAAGGAGGGGGGAGATCAATCCCATCGCCCAAGCTCTACCTCTACCCCACTCAACATCTTCTCTCACTTCCAATCTTGATGATGCGGAACCTGTAGAAAAACAACCTCGAAAAAATATCAGGAAAAAAACCGCGCTCGCCAGACCAGCAGCTTTGTAGACGGAGAAGAGGGCAATTAACCCTCAAATTCTTTTTCAGATCACATAGTTCGTTCTAGTCTCATGTTATTACCCACCTTCGGTAGCTTCTGAAAAAAATGGTGATAGTAAAAATACAAAATACTTGTTATTTCAAAGTCATGCTCTCCCTCAACTAACAGAAATTCATAAAATAACACATGACAAAAATAAATTAGCTATTCGACGTCGATGGTTTGTGCTAGAAAAAAAACTTCTAAAAAAGTTTGTTTTTCGTCTTGGGACATGGGAGCCTCCAAGTTTGACCAGCACTCTTTCATGACCGGGGGACCAATTTCTCATAATCTGGCGAAATTAATTATGAAAATAAATCGTCAGTACACGTGATCCTATGGGCGCTCTTGTGTTTTCGTTTATTTAGGCCTCTCACTCAACTCACTCACTTGACGACTAGGCCTGAAATCAACAGAACCAAAGCACTGATGTGTTGGTATACAGCGGAACCTTTGTTAGTTTGTATTACAAAACCAGTTTGCGAAACAAGTATTCCTTGTGATTTCTTGGGCAGAGCAACTCTGCTGACCAGCCCGTGGGATTCAGATGCGAAGCGTCTGCTCTTCTAACTTGCCAAAACAATTGGTTTGGTAGAACCTTGCATATTGGGTAGTTTATCTGGGGCGCTTACACAATAATGTTAAAGGAAAATCTGGCTCCATTCTGAAACCGAGTATCCAATAATGAATGCGTCGGTGCAAACAATCAGCAGGGAAGGAAGTCTAAGACCGTAAAGCCTCAACTACTGCACTCCAGACATTCCATATATATAAGATCGGATGATGATACAGTCTGAACTTTCGGGTCTAGGCCGCACCAACTCATGATGCCCTAGCCTGGTAAGACAAATATACATAAAACATATGACTAAGCCACACTAACTTATGGTGCGACTAACTTTTGCCTAAACAAGTGACGTAAGGCGTAAGACCAGGCCGCACCAACTTATGGTGAGGCCGGTCTTCCTAAAGATTTGGCATACACAAATAACTGGGATGCCTCAACTTATGAAGAGGTCCAGCCTTTGCCTGAACAAATGACAAAAGGAATATGACTACAACACACCAACTTAGCCTCCTCCTTCTCCTTCTTCTTCTTCTTCTTCTTCTTCTTCTTCTTCTTCTCCTTTCTCCTTCTCCTCCTCCTCCTCCTCCTTCTCCTCTTCCTCCTCCTCCTTCTCCTCTNTCCTCCTCCTCCTCCTTCTCCTCTTCCTCCTCCTCCTTCTCCTCTTCCTCCTCCTCCTCCTCCTCCTTCTTCTTCTTCTCCTCCTTCTCCTTCTTCTTCTTCTTTTTCTTCTTCTCCTTCTTCTCCTCCTCCTTATCCTTCTTCTTCTCCTTCTTCTCCTTCTTCTCCTTCTCCTTCTGCTACTCCTTCTCCTTCTCCTTCTCCTCCTCCTTCTTCTCCTTCTCCTTCTCCTTCTTCTCCTTTTTCTCCTTCTCCTCGCCCTTCTCCTCCTCCTCCTTCTCCTTCTCCTCCTCCTCCTCCTCCTCCTTCTCCTCTTCCTCCTCCTCCTCCTCCTCCTCTTCCTTCCCTAGGCTACCAGCCGGGCTGCCTGGCCGTGCAAGGACCGTAGAAGGTCCTAGCAAAAAACAAATCCCAAAATTCTGAAAATTTCAAAAAAATGTTATGCAGAAACATAATCTGAACGACTTTTTTTTTTGGGTACAGTGCCAATTACCCGAGATCGCATAGCAAACTGGGCACTCCGCCGCCCGGCGTTCGGACGTGACGGCGGGCCTCACGGTGAGGGCAGGAACGAGGAGCGGCGGGGGCGCTGCGATGGCAAGAGTGACACGAGGAGGAGATGGGAGAATGGGATATGGAGGAGCGTGTCTGGACGCTGTTGGGTGGCGTATTTCACATGGGTTAAGGTCTTGGTGGAGAGGAGGAATACTGTGGGAGGGAGAAAGGGGAGGTAGGTAGGGCTCCACAGGCTGGAGGGGGAAGGCTACAAGGAAGAAGGGGGGAGGTGGGATGTGGGAGAAAGGTCTCCTAAAGGTGGGTGACGTCCACAACGAGGACACCCCCTCATCTCTTCGGGCTACCTGCGAGGGGCGGCTGGCGGGTTCAGAGGTTTGGTCTCGCGACGTGGTGTGGTATGCTGCGACGACAATCTTAGCTGCGGTCCTATCATCATCGTTCGGTCTATTGGGTTGGTTGAATGGTTGTCAATCACAGGCGGCCAAGTTGCTTGAGTGCCGATGAAGCGAGGAGGTGAGGTTTGGAGAAGGAGGGGGTGTATTTAGGGATGTCAAAGGTGAGTAGTGGTTTTTCCTCTTCAGTTCGACCTTGATAAGATTCTTAACGAGGAGATTTTTGGATAGCATTAGTCTGTCTTGACACCTATTAGGTAACCTAGAAGATGTCTTGATCTGATATTCTTAAGCTGTCTTCGATCGATTTTCTAACTTGGTTTTTCAATTTCATCTCAATTAAAAGCTGCTTTCGATAGATTTTCTAATTTGGTATCTCAATTTCATCTTAATTCTGTCTTCAAAGTATCCTCTCGAAGTAGTTTCCTATGAAATTTCTGATTCTATAGCATCATGAGTCCAGTTTAGGACATCTCAGATAGACTCTTAATTTTGGTCTAAAAAGTCTAAGTTCCATAAGTGGGGAAAATTCACGTTCGTAACTCTTAACTTTTTAGTATGAGCTGCAAAATTTGCCAGATTCTTGCATGTCCTGAGTTTTTCGAAATTTCTCTGAATCTTCAAAAGGTCATTCGGTGAGTAGGGATTCTGCACGGTGCGGATTGATGTCTAGGGTGGTAGGTCTTTAGAAGGGCGGGGTGGGGTGACAATAGTCGGTGCTGGAGCAGTGAGTTCACGCTCTGTAACCCTAGGAGCTTGAGACTATTGAAACTTGTTGAGGAAAGAAGGCATAACTACCCTGCTCAACGTAGCTGAAGCCGGGGCAGTGACCCTGTAACCTTGGGGGGCTGTGCAGTTAAGGAAGTTGTCGAGGGAGGAAGACACTTCCTGTCCGTTAGAACAAGCTTGGTCGACACTGGGGGCAGTTGATGTTGCCCTGTTACCCTAGCGTAGGGGGGTATGAGATCGTGCGCGTTCTGGTACGAGGACTGAATGCCTGGGCATTAATCTTTCCTCTGCGATGTGGGAAGTGGATGGTGGGTGGTATTCTAGGTTTTCTAAATTTCTTTACCTATCACTACCTTTTTGTGAGTGGACTACTTCTATTCCTCTTCTTCGAACTATGTGGTGGAGGAGGTCGGCTCGTCAAACGAAGACGAATAGTAGAAGTCTACTGGCAATCACTATGGGTTTGGGTTAGGTTGTTTTGTCTACTGCTCGTATCTTCCGAGCTATGTGGTGGAGGAGGTCGGCTCGTCGGAAGATGATGAAGAGTCGGGGGCTGTGGGAAAGAGGGAGGGGTTTCTGAGGATTTCTGCGTAGGCTGTTCTCGTGGTAACAACCCTTATCTCGCTAACTATGTGGTGGAGGAGGTCGGCTCGTCGCGAGATGAAGACTGCTGCATGCTGCTGCTCGTTGTGAGATCCTGTGAACTCGTCTTTCGCTGCTGTTCTTCATCTGGCGAACTATGTGGTGGAGGAGGTCGGCTCATCGCTGGAAGCAGAAGGCAGTTGAGAGAGTTTGCAAGTAGATGGGTGGATATTACGTGTCCTACTAGTGGAGGGGCTAGCCAGTAGGATAGGAATAGGGCACAGCTAAGTCTTGCTGGAGTGGGGGTAAGGAGGCTTTTGAGGAGGTTCAATGAGAAGTTCTAGCAATAGGTTAGCAGTTATCCATGTTTTTCCTAAATTTTCCAAAACTTTTTTCATAGTTCTTAGATTGTTCTTAGCCGAAGCCAGGTAATGGCCCTGGTATTTCAAGTCATTTGTACAATTCTATATGGGGCGCTGGGCCCGGTTCCCAGCACGTGTTGCTTCCCACGAATAGACTGGAGCCAAAAAAAAAAAAAAAAGCTGAACAACTTTTGCCTCAGGGTCACATCGAAACTCCTTACCAAAAAACAAAACAAAACATTTTTTTATTTTATTCTTTTTTTTTTTTTTTT
>BFEA01000646.1:40599-52865 GCA_003427395.1 Chara braunii
GAAGAAGACAAAAGTGGCATTTTTAGAGGCCCAGTAGTTGTAAGCAGGTCTAGGCGGATATCAGTCCAACCAGGATGGGTCTAGGGCCTGTAACGGGCAATATCAGAGTCTGCAATGATGTTTCCCTCCGAAAGGGAGGAGGTACTGGTTGCTTGGGAGGCCGAGCGGCCTGGAAGTCACCTGCCCAAGAGGCAAAGCAGGCCGCTATATCTACTGGCCGGTCGGAGAGTCCGGCCTCTTTTTCGGTGTGCAAGTTTGGCGACACACTGGTGGAGCGCTGGCTGGAGCAGCGCTAAGCTGGAGCAGCGCTGGTGGGGAGGAAGGAGAAGGACACGAGGGAGGAAGAAGGAGGAAGAAGGAGGAAGAAGGAAGGAAGGGGGGGAGGAGCGCCGGGGGTACTTACCTGGCTATGGTGGCAGCCATCTTCATCAGCTTGGTGGGTGCTGCAGCAGGGAGTTCCCAGCTGGGGAGAGCTACACCAAGAAGCTTCGGGGCAGGGTCAGGCATGGCGGCCTGAGCTAGAGCAGCCATAGCTGCTTTGGGTTGTCCTTTGGGCATCTGAGCAGAGCCCAGTAGTCCGCCATAGCCTCGGCCTATGAGAGTGAAGAGTGAGAGAGGCGGCCATGGCTATGGTGGACCTTAAGTGATACCTGCAGTAGAAGAGGGACTCGGACATTGATTCTGGATCAGTCATTCAACATTGTAGTATTATTTCTTGTATGAATAAGACAAAAGGGAGATAAGGAGGAGGAGATTGTTGGGCGAAGAAGAAGAGCCTTGTCATTGTCTTTGCTGGTGTACATCTTCTTCTTCTTTCTTACTTCTTCTTCTCCTCCTAATCCTCTCTCTCTCCTCTCAAGTTCATTCATTTCTTTCTGCAATTGGATGGCATTGTACTTTCCGGTGGATGTGTATCTCGAAATTGGCCAGGGTCATAACATCAAACCCTAATTAACACTAATTAACATCACCAACCCTAACACTAAAACACAAACCAACTGAAACCATCGAAAGGAAAACGCAACCAGAAATCTACACCTCCAACCCTAAACACTTAAAAAGACCAACAGAATTCCACCCAGAAAACAGCTAAGCAATCAACGAACAAATGAACCCTAACTAGCTCACAGGCAAAGAAACGAGAACCAAATTCCCACTACACACACCAACGCGAAATAATTATCCCTCATAATCTGTACAAGCAAAAAGAACCAAGTAAGGATGAAGAGTTCGCAAGCTACACCACACCCGAATTAGGAGCATGAGCAACACAAAGCAACACCGATCGCAGCTTAAAGCCTGTTGTCAATGATGGTGGGTCACAGCTAAGCTCTAGTGTCGCTCTCCCGGAAGTCGGCGCTCGTCGATGCACATCCCCCAGCCAGTCCAATTCAAATTTGTTGATAGGATGCTGTATGTCTTTTCTTTTACGGAAAGACTTTAATTTGGTTGTGACGTTGGACCATTGTGCTCGGAGGATATCCGTTTCAACAAATGGCTTGATGATAAACTGACAGAAAGAGATTGGAAGGGTTCCACCAATAGATGGAGCACCCCAGCAGAGTAGCTCTCCAATCCGGGGGCCAATCTATCTCTACCAGCCATCTCCAGATGCAGTCTCACCGGCGCCACATGAGGATCGAACCAGCAGCATTGGCTTTGAGGAATCCGACAGGAGGGCGGTTGTGAACAGAGACGGACTGACTGCAGTCCCGACATCAGGCGATAACCGCCGAGCAGGCAAGTTGTGGGTTCGGCAAGCCAGGACTTTGGGAGTCGCCGCACGCACACGAAACGAATGCATCTTCCAGCAGAAATGGCCAGGTTCATTGGTTTGCTATAAATAGTAACGACTGTATTTTGCCACCTTTCGTGGGAAGATGCACTCGTTTCATTTTCGTTTCCTGTGCCGTGTGGTGGGGCCCTTTGAGACATTTGTCCAAATGGGGAGTTTGGACACTTTGTCTTCACCAGGCCTTATATTCAGCATTTTGGTTCCGGAGCATGTCGGGTTGGTCATTTGTTTATTTATTTATTTATTAGAGATTTCGGATGTAGCATCTTGTCTGTCTGTTTGTTTATTTATTTATCGATTTACAAATGCGGACGTAGCAAGGTACTAGCAACCAGTCATTTTTTTGGCAGACTTATGTGTGCTATCTGCCATTGTAGTGATGCGAATTTGGCTGGGCGCTCTTTACGAGCCCTCAACCATCCTAAGGGTCTGAGCAGGTCCCTACTAATGTTTAGATGTCATGCCCATCGGTCCTGCAGTATGGCCGACACATCCACCCGTGCGCGCAGCAACCGGTAAGCCGCCTTTTCTTTTTTTTTGTTTTTCTGAAACGCCCCCAGGTTTGCTAGGAATGATGGTATGAGCAAACAACCCTAGCAACGCCTGCGGTTGGCTCTGATCTATTGGTGGGGAGCTTCACCTGCTGGAAATCGGGTTCAGCGCCCCTTAAAATGTGACAGGATCTGATCAACATTCAGAGAGTTTGTGAGAGAACTGCCAGCATTGATTACCCTGACATATCCCAGGGGATTGACTGAGCAGTACTAGAAGGGCCTCTTCACCCTTTTTACTCGAGGATTCCATCACTGGAGTCCTTTCAGACACCTGTATACCAGTGAGTCTCAACCATTGAGCTTGCAGGCGGCTGGAAGAGATCAGGAAAATTTGAGGAAGGCCACAAACGGGTTTGCCCGATTTACTGGTTTGCCAACTCCACTCCTCTGGGTCCAGAGGAAGTTCTGCTATGGGGAAATAGGGGGAATGGGCATGCCACTGATTCTGTTGTGATATATGAATGACTCATCTGATAAAGCATGATGACAGAATAGAGGTCCACTCGGTCTGGGTAGGATAGAGAGAGGGAGAAAAGTCCCTATTGAGTTTAAAAGTAGGGGAAACTGCGTGGGAGTCGCAAAAACGAGTTATAATTGTAGTTCGGGCAATGTATACAACCCAGCTTTCTGGCCAGGTAGGGTGCCCGAGCCGCAATTGCAAACTGTATCTTGCCCCATAATGCAATTATGACCCATTTTTGTGACAGTACTGAAAATACCCCTTAAAAGTATTAACCGCGGGTGCAGGAACACTATGTGACCTACCACCTTCTTGTTATTTGAGTCAACTCCAGCCACAGAGTCAGATTCTCTGAAAAGTAGCACTTTTTTTCAATGTGACCACCCATGCTGAAAGAATCGGAAAGGTAATATGATCTAAGGTGTCCGATAAGTGATGTGCATAATTGTGTGACAATCTGATTTGGTCTTTTTGAGTTTGTTTTCCAATCTCCCTTAGCTGGATCCCATAGGTCCTTAATCCTTAAAATTCCTCTCTTGACCCATGCGGTGCGCGGTGGGGAAGAACTGGAGTATACACTTCCACGCAAGTTTGTGATACATCTGTTGTCGAAGAGTGGCTGGCGCAGGATCTCTTTTTTTTTTTTTTTTTTTTTTTTTTTTTTTTTTTTTTTTTTTACACTATGAAAGCTGAGATACCGGGGCCATTACCCGGCTTTGGCTCAGAGAATTGAGGCTACTTCAGACATGTCTATGACAACTTCATGATTAAGCAAAATTCAGAAACAACTCAGAAGATCCCCCATCAATCCACTTTACCTCAGTCTGGCAAGACTGACTGCAGCCGAGCCACCATCTCTGCTGCTGCTATGCCAGACTCCCATCCTCACTGGTAGGACGCGTGATAACCCACCATCTTCCACTCACCTTATTCTCTTTTTTTTTTTTTTTACTACAGAAGCTTCAAATTAGGCAAAATTCAGAAAACAACTCAGAGACCCCCCATCATATCCACTTTACCTTACTCCGGCAAGACTTACTGCAGCAGAGCCACCATCTCCACTGCTGCTGTGCCCTATTTCCATCCTACAAGCTAGCCCCCTCACTAGTAGGACGCTTGATATCCAACCATCTATTCATCCCACTCAACCTCTTTTTGGAAAAATAGCCCCACAGAACAATCCTGCCTCCATCATTGAAGGGAAGAAACGCAGACTGATCCGGGTGAAGTTAGCGGCCAGTGGCCGGTACCCGCCCAAATTTCGGCGCCAATCGTATCCACTACCAACTTCCTCCTTCCCAATCACCTCCGGCCTTCCCAACTCCGTCGTCGTGAAGAACTTCAGAGAGCCTCTTCTCCGCGGGGGCCGAACACCATCATCACCCTGACATTCTTTGCCCCCACAAGAATCCCAGTCTCTGTCGTCAAGGTGGTGAACTAGCACTACCCAACGCCAATCGCGCCAGAGTTCCCTCTCATCAGCCGGTAACCATCAGCCAGCGTAAACTACCTGACGCCGCATCTGATAAGAGGCCCCTCTAGCCGGTACCCATCCAGCAGCCCTATTTCCTCCCCCTCTCCGTCCTTGTAAAGAATCATTTGATGCCCCTGGCCCCTTACTTCAAAGCAGGTCCCCAAAAGTTCCACAAGATGTCTCGTTAGGTTTTTAATAGGAGAAAAATGAGATTTCAGAGCCATTACCAGGCCTTGGCTACAAAACAACCTCTGACAACTTCTGACAACTCGGCGAACCTCTGACAATCCTCCGACGAAATATAGAACAAAAATAGGAAACCGGCAAGCCCTGAAACAAACGAACTCTCCTAATAGCGGGATGGAAAGGTCTATTTAGTAGTGGTAGATGCCTCCAAGATTTAAGTAGGGAAATCTAGAAATTATCTAAGGTGATATCCCTCACGGATTCACCTCGAATTCCCTTCACCTGGGATTGAGGATTTGCTTTAGGAATGCTCCAATAGCGATTTTCCACCCAAGTAAGAGCATGATGAGTGTCCAGTTGATGTAGCTCAGTGGTTAGAGCACCGATTGGAAATGCGCATTGTGGTATGAGGTTGCGGGTTCAAAACTCCGCAGCCTTGCACATGGACACTGGCAGGGCGTTAGAATGACACACGGCTGGACACACACCCCCTTGGGATGACGCAACCAAAAGGGTAGTCCATGGTTGTTGTATGTGGGGACTGGGCGATGGTGGGTATCCTGATGTTCTTGGTCTACGGGGTTGTTATGAGACTGCTGGGTGGCTAGCATAGTCCGGTTTACTCGAGCCCAGCAGAGCACAGCTACAGACTATTTCAAAGTGTAGGTCAATAGGTTAGGTCACTTGCACGATTCACATAAGGTCCTGTGTTCGATACCAGACTGTAACTTAGGGCTGGTCATTCTCTTAGCATGTGGTCAAACGATTGAGGCTGGCATAGTAGTTCCTTAGTACGGGATGTCGGGAGTGTCAGGAGACAGTGCACTTTACCGCAGGGCCGGAACGGGCTCCAGGGACATACGAGGGAACAGAGGATTGTCTGCTCTCAGATTACCATACAACACAGGGTTGAGAGATTGTCCAAGGTCAATACATACAATCCATGATTCACGATTGAGGGTGAGCTATCCTTTTAGTACGTACCTTAGAGTTGAGGCTGGCATAGCAGTCCTTAGTACGGATGTCGGGGGTGTCAGGAGATACTGCGCCTTACCGCAGGGCCGGAATGGGCTCTAGGGACATACGAGGGAACGAAGGATCCCCATCTCTCTACCATCAACATCATAGTACACTGTAGTAGAAAGACAACATAAGGATAAAGAAACTTAGTCCATAACTCATGACCTAGGGTTGGCTATCCTCCTGGTACGTAGCATACGGTTGAGGCTGGCATAGCAGTTCCTTAGTACGGGATGTCGGGGGTGTCATGGCCGGAACGGGCTCCAGGGACATACGAGGGAACGGAGGATACCCAGCTCTCTATCATCACCACACAACTAAGCTAGATGGGAGTCACTGTGCACCCTCATGAAGACCTGTAGTAGCATGTTCAAACCTAGCTCCCGAAGTCCCCGTGCAATCAGGCTTGCACGACGTCTGCTTCAACATGTTCAAACCTAGCTCCCGAAGTCCCCGTGCAATCAGGCTTGCGCGACGTCTGCTTCAGCCGGGGCTGAGCAGGGGGTAGGCATCTCTGCTAAGCCCCGGTATCCACAACTGCTGTCTGGTCAGGTCACCCCACCAAGATGGCAATGGGTGATGGTCCTGGGTGGTTAACACTTGGGTAGGACAGCTGGGGTGGGGGTGCGCCCGGGCAAAAAGATAAGAGGAAGGGTGGGTGGGGTCTTCAGAGGGGTTCATCTGGACAACCGAGTGGCCGAGTACTGTGGGTGACTGCCATCCGTTTAGTATCCCACCTCTACAACAACCTGGGCTTTTTTATGAGTAAAAAAAAAAAAAAAAAGAGCATGATGAGTGTCATCAATCATCGGAGGCACTAATCTTCGAATTTGTTCAAGAGCCATAGGCTGCCAAGGTACATCAAGAGAGAATGTTTGTTTTTTCCAGCTATTGAAGGGCCAAAACCTGAGATTTTAAAGATGGCCCAAGTATTCCTAGCCCCACTTTCATTTTGGGTTGCATAAGGATAAGTTAGGCAACGCGTGGAATGACCTGGTCCGTGAGAGCCTCCTGATCCCCCTGCCAAAGAAAGAATGTAAGTTGTTTCTTTAATGCTTTGGGAACTGCTTACAAAGTGTCCAAATTGTTGACTTCTACCGCATAGATGCCAGCACCACATTGTTGATGAGTAGGGCCCTACCAAATAGAGAGGTATGTTGATTTTACCATTGATTGATCTTATCGAGTGCCAGTTTAGAAATCCATTCATCATTTGAATAAGGTTTGCCCTGAGCTGTGAGGGAGACTCCAATGTGACGAGCTCTTTTCTCATAAGCGCAATTTTCGCGCACCTGGATTTTGGGGTAGCGGGATGGGCCTATGGGTTTAATTGCATGAATGCCCCACTCTTTTTCTCTTCCTTCTTTTCTGATTTGCAAGGGTTTGGTCCCACAACTGTCGATGGGTAGGACGCGCCTTAGCGAGTGCAAGAATAACGGTTGACGCGACTTTTTCTTTTTCCTTTTTTCTTCTTCTTCGGAACTCGGGCGGAGAATTTTGGCGCGATCATCGCGCGGGGGAAAAACCTTTTGAGTTTTCCGATTCTTAGGAAAATATGCGATCAACCGCGGATATTTGGAATTTCCTTTTACAGTTAGGACTTAAATTAGGGTAGGATTTTGAGCTCGTTGCATTTTTGTTTGGCTGCAGATATAACTGCACGCTGCTCTTCACTCGCACGCGCCTTGCTACGCTCTGTCTTGTGCGCTCTTCCCGCCACGCCTTATTCCTAATCTCAATGGTAATTCTCTCTTTCTCTTCTTGGCGAGTGCGAGTGTAATTGTAATCTTCTTGCTCTTGATTTCTCTTTGCGCTGAAACATGCGGCCTCCTCTCCCTTCGTCTCATTGGCCAGAATGATGCATGAATGGATCGATGCGTGGAGAGTGGCTATGTCCCCCACACCGCGGCCCAGACATGCCGATAGTAGGCACTTCCTCCTCTCTTCTTTCCCTCTTGCCCCAACTAATCTTCACTATCTCGCGCAGGTGCTTATTGTTATAAATCTCACAAGCGAGACAAATTGCTCTCTAATCTAAACCCTTGGAGTTAGCGTGGTCGAGAGGATCGGCTCAGGAGTGTGAGCATGTATGAAGGTGAGTGCGGAGTTGGGCAATCCGACGAGCTGGTGGTGATCGTGTGGGGTTGACATGTGGTCGCGATGGACTGCGGGATACAGGGGAACCTGGCTTGTGTGCTCAGACCAAGCGGGATGACGACTCTGGGCTGTTGCTAGGTGTGAGGGGACGGACTGTCGACACCGTAGTTAGGGAGTGGACGGTGAAGGTAGTGAGGGCGAGCGGAGTGTCGGGGTGGTGTTGGGACTTCTTTATCTCGCCCTCTGAAATTTTGGTTTCAATCTTCGAAATCATGCCTTCGTAATTTCAGACTTTTTGCAAAACTGGGTGATCTCCTTTCCTTCCCTTGTAATCCCCTCCACCTGCCCCCCCTCCTTTTTTCTTCTTTCCCTTTTTCCGTAGACGAGGCCACGTATGATGATTGTGGGTCGATTGTCTCAACTTGCATGCATACTCTTTGTTCATGATCTGGAGATCGGATGAATGGGGGATGGATGCATGAAAAAGTCTTAACCCGTAGGAATCAGGGAAAACTGCAGAGTTTGTCGTCTCACGTCGCTCTCTTTGCACTACGGACGAACCCTGCGTCTGTGTGGACACATTGCAGGCAGTTGCTGAGATGGCAGGTTGCATATGCACACACTCGGATGATTCGTCCACACCAAGGCTATATTTGTAATGTCTTTACCTCTTTGGTTTTGCCAAAACATGACTGTATTGATGTGAGTTCGTAGCATGGAGTTCAATGTCCCTTTCCGAGTAACTGACCATGAATGCTTGAGGGATCGTGATTATTTGAAATGTTGGGAAAACGAGTACTTCTCTCGCCACCAGCGATCGAAACTCCCCGCCTTCCCGCGTTAAACAGGAGAAGAACAACTATGTTAGTGGGATATCCAACGCGCCTTGGACCACAGTCCCCGACCCACGCAATATCCAAAACTCATAAACTTCAGGTGTTCACTAAGTTGAGATTCGTGCCCATTGGAACTGAATTTCCTCCTCACTATCTTCTCGTGCTCTATCACAATCTAATTGTTGTTCCCAGGTGTGCATTCGCCCCCTATTGGCCACGTACGCTGTGCTCTGAATGTAGGCGCGACTACGTCTATCGAGCGTCGGGTTTCATTCAGCGGACCCGCACCGAGACTGAGTGCCAAGAACATAGCCTTCGGTTGAGACTATCTATGTCAGATTCTGAACTATGCAAGACCCGTAAGCGCCGCGTGTTGGAACAACGAGATACCCATTGAGTCCCTCTTGTACACTGTGCACAACATACAAATCCGTCATAGGGCGGGGACGCCGACCGACCTGAGTACTCGGCCTTGAGAACTTTAAGCTGAAAAGAGCCCCTTTCGATCTGAACCATTTGCACTTTTGTCCTTGGAACCTTGGCACCGGAGATCCCAGTTTCGACACGGTACTCCACCCCACTTTCCTAAAATCCTTGACGCACCCCCTCTAGTGCCACTTCTGGGCCCACTCTCACTCGGATCGGGGAGTCGCGTTGGGCGTGAGGTTGGGGGTCACACCCAAAACCCGAAATTGGAGCATCCAGGGGCAACCATTTAACCCTTGGCTGTTCTGGTGGACAAACTCCATAAAGATGTATCTACCATCCCTGTGTCTTACTTCCCCAGTTGACTACTATATCGGACACCTGGGAAAACACATCCATCAAAGCTTTGCTTCTGTCCATATTTGCAAACGAGACCTCCATTATCATTTTGAGATCGTCCGCAAACATTGAACAGATGGGAATTGCCTCTTCAGGAATACTGGTAATCTGAAGATGCTTGATATTACGGTTGTCAAAGGTTGGCTCCCTGGGCTTCCATAATGATAAGGAAGAGAAAGGGAGAGCCAAGAGGTCCCCTTGACACACTGATCTTTGTAGTTTAATTTGCGGGGAGAGAAGACCATTTACTTGGACTCTTGTTGCAGCATTTGAGTGCAATATGTTAACCCACTGACACAATTTTGGGCCAAACTTCATCTTTCTCAATCAGACATATAGAAAGCGCCAGTCAACATGGTATTATGCTTTCTCAAAATCTATAAAGACAAATGCTGCATTTTGATGTGATTGGCACAAGAGTTTGACCATCTCATTAATCAAGCGACTATTGGCCTGACCCTTTTTGAGAAGGATGTATTATGTCAGCCATTACTAGAATCAAACGATCTGCTATGGTGTTAGCTAGCATTTTGTATACTATAGTTCATAATGTAATGGGATGATACTTATATTGGTTATCCCCTTTCTTGTAAAGTAAAGTTAGGACTCCCTGAACCACTAGTTCTCTTGTTGAACCTTTCCATAGAACTCCATTAGCTTGTTCAAGCAAGCAGTTATCTCTTTTCCTTTTTTCTTAGGGCACATGCATACTAGAACTTCCCCTGTTCTCACTAGAACCAAGAATCACCAGCAGTAGTTAACTCCTGGCTTGTTCGAACCAGCCGTTAAATCTGGGCTTGTTCGAACCAGCAGTGAACCCTTGGCTCGTTCTCTACTAGGAAACGTGCGGGATATATATTTTTAAACCTAAAGCTACAAGGTTTTCCTTAGGCATGTACTGGTGGTTTAAACCACCAGTACTTGGCCCAGCTATCGGCCGCAGACAAAAAAAGAGTAGAAACGTTTCTAGTCGGATGAATTTGGGCGCTCCTGTAGTAGCCCGTGCGTTTCCTAAAATCGTGGCGTGTTAATGGGCACGACTCGAGGAAGTACAGGTGGTTTAAGAGAACGAAGCCTCTTTTGTTAGTTTTATTATTTATTTATTTTAAATTCAAACTGCCACTACCTCCGAGCCTCTATTTCCGAGCCGGAATAGAACTGTGGCCCTCACTTTGTCTGGAACGCCAGCGCGGTGGTTTTTGTTTTGTTTTGTTTTGGCTGGCACCGCCAGCCTTTTTGGTCCAGTAGCACCCGGCCTCCGATGAATGTGGTATAGGTTTTACAACTTAGGCTTGCAGCCTGAAAGGTAGCGGTTGTTTAACATCTTGGTTGAACGCCACTATCTCTATGGTGGTGAGAGAACCACCCAAAAAAGAAAAAGAAAAAAAAAGAATGTAACCTTGTTTTTAATTTTATAATTTTGCCTTTTTTTTTCTTCTTAACATCTTGGTTCAAGGCCACCATCTGGATGGTGTGGAGGGCTGTTTCGTAGTGCCCTTAGTTCGGAACGCTGAGGACATGTTTTCGCTGTTTTTCATAGATTTGTAAGGTTTTTTTTGGGGTTCTCTTCCCCTTTTGTAGATTCGCTGGGACTTGATTGTGGTTCTCTTTCACAGGGGACGGGCTCCGCTTGCTGGATGCACTTGGAGGCCTCGTGGGCCCTGAATCGGAAACTTTAACTCAGTTGTTTTTGCCTTGGGCACTGGGCCCTGATGATAAAGGGAACCTTAAAAAAATAAAAATAAAAAAATAGAACCAGCTAGGCTCCACAAACTGGCACAAAGTGATTTACATAGTGTGATAGGTCTCTCATTCCTTCCTTATGTCTCTCTTTGGCCCCCGCCACCCCTCCCTCCCCTCCCTCCCCTCCCTCCCCGCCCTCTCTGCCCTCCCCGCCCTCCCCGCCCTCCCCACTCTCATATATATAGGGGTATTAGCCTCCGTCTGTCATTATGCCTCTCCCTTGAAGCTTCCCATTCACTTAGAAGATTGTGCGAGGATCTGGGTCCTCGGCAGGCCTAAGGGGGCCCTGTTGCAAATGTGCCCGCCCTATTGAGGGCGGGCCTAACAAATCACGAGAGGCCCTCAGCTGCCAATTTCGTATTTGGGGTCCAGGCAGTTTCGTCGCGCGAGTTGGTTGAGGGAAACACAGGCCGAGCAGCGAGACATTCCACGGCCTTTCGGGCCTTTCAGAAAAATGCAGGCCCTGGGCGAGAATCCCAGCCTCATACACAGACAGTTGGGAGGCCCAACCGAATGAGGCCCAGTAGCTGCAACAGAGGCGCAGCATCCTGGGTCCTACCGGAAGCTTCTGGACCGAGGCCCAGGCCAGCTAGGCTGCAAAGGCTGGGCGGCTCATTCCATATAGGGAAGAGCTCGCTGCCTGACCTCTCATTCAGCACTTGCATGCTGGCGGCAGCGCTGCTGGAGAGGACACTCGTGGGCTGCTGCTGGTGCTGAGAGGCAAGGTGCTAGCGCGTGCGCCGTGCGGTCGTGCAGGGAGCAGAGCGCAGCCGAGGGCAGCGCCATAGCCCAGCCTCCATAGCTGGTTGGGCTTGGACTACGGTGAGGTGTAGGTGTGGTCTTCGGGTGTACAGAGGGGAGACGTGGGTGAAGAAGAGGGAGAGAGAGAAGGATGATGATGATGATGATGATGTGACGGCACATACCTGGTATTGGCGATGGTCTGCTATGGGCGACATCTTCAAGTACTTCGTGGGCTGCTGACGTCAACAGTTGCATTGTCAATTAGTAGTCAGACTGTAGCTGTGTAGGAAGTAGGCTGGGCGTCGACCCCTGGACACTCATGTTGGTGGTGGCGAGAGCAAGCTCTCATTGATATTGGTTTTCAGTGTTACGATTCTTCATTGGTGTTATATTGGTGCAGAAAATTCTGGACACTGTGTTACTATCTGGCCTTCAATGTGCACGCTGGACATTGTCATCTAGCTATTGCTCATTTTCCTTGCAATTGTGAAAAAAAAAAAAAAAATCAGATTCCGTTCTTTTGTTTTCTTTT
>BFEA01000646.1:102367-117954 GCA_003427395.1 Chara braunii
GCCTCCTGAAATAACGTGCAAGTGGGCCGTGAAGGCAAATGGGGATGTGGGCGGCTGCCGCTCAACCACACTCAACGTGGGCAGCCTTGTGTGTAAGAGGCACAGTAAAAGGGGAGCTGCAAGAACAATGGAAGGGATACCCCTAGGACAACCAGAAAAATGTCTAATTATAAAATTGCTTTAATTGCTTTAATATGTTGGACATCTCAAATGTTCTCATTGTCTGCAATAAGACAAAGACTGCTTTGATTCTGAATCTATTCACCTGGGTGGAATTGGGGCTGTTGTGGGGAAAATCTAAGACACACACACGCGCGCACACACACACACACACACACACGCGCACACACACACACACACACACACACACACACACACACACACACACACACACACATTAAGGATGTGGTTGCCCTCAAACCTCACACTGTGATGGATGGTAAGCTATGGAGTGTTTGATTGGAGACATGGGGGACCTGGTGGGGCAGGGTGTCCTTACTCTCCTCCATTGAAAAGGGGACAAAGTGCACATCAGGAACTACTAACACATTGCCCTACTCACGGCAGTGTACAAGGTGCTTGCAAAGGCGGTGGCAAACAGGATGATACCGGTCATGGAGGACATCATCCACCCCACCTCGATGGAGTTCATGAGTGGGCGGTAGGATAATTCAAATAACATTCTATGGCTGGATGAGCTACTGAAACTGGCATGACAAAACGCTTCGTTTGTCTTTATTGATTTTGAGAAAGTTTATGACCATGTAGACTGTATCTTTCTAAACCATTGTATGGAAAGAATGAGCATTGGACCGCACTTCCGATGATTGGTTGGGATTCTACACCAGAACGCTACCACCCGGCAAGTGCATGTCAACAGAACACCAGCTCCCACCATTCAGCTATATCAACCAGTTCGCCAAAGGGACCGGATTGACCCCTTCCTGTTTAGCATTGACAGTCACAGCAACCTAAGAGATAACCGGGAGTCCTACAGACGAAGGCTCACAATCTCCTCTCCACTCCTGAAGAGGCAATGATCCCTGTTTGTTCCTGATTCGCTGATGACTCAGCTTTGACGGAAGAGGCCACTGCAACAGACACTGAAGCAGGGGTGTTGCTCCCCACCAATCGATTGAGCCTTCAATACTGGGGCCTGCTTAAGGAGGATGCTCATATCATCTTCTTCTTCTTCTTCTTCTTCTTCTTCTTTTTTTTTCTTTTTTTTTCTTTTTCTTTTTTTTTTAATAACAAACTACCGGAGAGGATGCTAGGGGTGCTGGTAAGAGTAGACGCCACTAGCATTTCCCAGGGGGCTCCATCTATTGGTGGGGAGCAGCACCTGCTGGAAAGCGGGTCCAGCGTCCCTGAGCATTTAGTTTGCTTCTTCAAACAAATATGCAGTTGTAATGACAGCCAGAAGAAGGCCTTATCTGCAAGCGTGGAATTTTGGCAGGCAGCACTACGCAGCAAACGGAGCTGCTTGCCTACCTAACAGCCTACTTCTAGCTTAATCCTGTTCCGTATCGTTCATTGCCGGTTTTGTAGTTCTTGTTTTGGTTGTGGCCTGCATGCTTTCACAGATCAGGGCTCCATTCTCCCTCGGGGCTGCCTATGTTACTCTTCCCTTCCCTTCTGGAGCGCTGTGTATTCAGACCACGACTTAAACCCAGAGTCGCCCAAAGAAGCAGTGACCGGGCCTTCCCTTGGCCGACCCCCCTAAGGCTGCGGAGCGTATACTGGAAGTCCTGCGGCCGATAGCTGAGCGAGGTACTGGTGGTTTAAGCAGGACTCCCGGGGCGTGAAGCTATTAAAAAAAAAAAAAAAAAAAAAAAAAAAAAAGAGATCTAGCACGTTATGGACTGGTTGTGTAAGCTCTCTGACATAGAAGTCAACTGGGGCAATAAGACCCTGGGCAGGTGGGTCCTCTATCGGGAAGGTCAACCCCCCTGGAACTGCCCAAAATGAACTTACTTCTCAAATCCGCTCCCTTTAGAGTTGGAGGAGTGATGTTGACGGCGCAAGGACTTCCAACAATAAATGATGAACGAATACTCAAACCAGAACTAGTAAAAATCGCATTTAATTAAATTAATTTATGCAAATTTTGAAATTTAAACACAAAATGCATCCCTATTGGGAAGAACCTTCGTCATCAACAATGTCGTACGTCCATCACTATGGCTCAAATCTGATTCAGTCCTGTGGGCACTAAGTACGGAGTCAGTCAAATTATAACTCAAGTGCCCACTTACTGCACTACTATGGAGGGGACAACCACGCATATAGAAAATGTAATGAGTAGGGTGGCATGGAAGGTCTTTTTTTTTTTTTGTCCATGGATGCTCAACTTTGTGATCTAACCAAAAAAACAAAGGAGGCTTAGAGATACTTGACCCCAGTATTTAAGTCATGGCATTATCAATCCAATGGATCCGGATGCTGCAGTTCGCTTCAAACATTCCTCGGAAAGCTTTAACACTTGAGCAGATTGCTCGAGTACCGCCTTCAAGGTAAAGTTCACCCAAAGAGAACGCGCATTTATTATAGCTGTTGTATTTGGGTCACTTTCCATCCAGGTACGGCGATAATGATTAGATGTTCTATTCGATTCACCCGGTAGCACACCGGACTGTGGCCACAGTGAACCCCATACATCTGGTTAGAGGACCGTTGACCTGGAAACATTGTACTGCAAAAACCCTGCTTGGCAGCACCAAGCCATTTGGGACCATCTCAGAGGAGTAGGGGGTAGGCGGTGGCCGGACGTGATATGTGTGCAAGAGACCCACCTGTAGGACAACCCAGAGCATAACAGGGCACACAAGATGTTCTGGCCTCATTCAACTATGAGGGTTCAACAGGGGTAGCAATTTGGATTCCCCCCGACTTCAGATTGCAGTTGGTCCATTGGGTGGTAGATGAAGAAGAGGGGCGGTGGGCCTCAACATTGGGAATGCTGGAATTGGAATTACTTTGTATACTTTGCATCTACTTCCCCAACACGGTCGGAAAAAGAAGAGCCTTTCTGGGGAATCTAGGATCGCAAGTCCCCAAGGGCATCCCATTAGTTATAGCAGGGGATTTTATCATCACCCCTGATAGAAGATTGGATAGATGGAACCCTCAGGGGACACCCCCTTTTGCTGCGGACGAAGACGAGCGAATGGTAGTAGAACTATGTGAAACTCTCTCGGTCTTCGACACCTTTCGCCGCCTACACCCGCATGACCGGTCCTTTACATGCATAAGAGACAGCGATCCGGCACAGTTATCCAAATCATGAATCGACCTTATCCTTCTTTCTAATGACCTAGAAGGCGTCCTATGATGGTCGTTCATCCTCCCACACAGCCCGCACCCAGGTCTGGACCACAAGACATGTGGGATAATATTAACAATGAGGAAAAGGCCGACTCAAGGGCCTGGTTTCTACAAGCTCAATACCTCCCTCTTAAGAGATCAACCATTTAGACAAATGATTTAGCACGAGTGACATTTTTGGCGCCAACAAAAACATCTCTTTGACTCATACTCCACGTGGTTCAACAATGGTCTGATTTTTCTAGCCAGGAAGTGAAAGGAATTTTCCAAGGTCAAAGCGGCCCTACGACAACAACAGGAAATGACCATTCATAAGGAATTGCTTGACCTGGAAAAACGGGTAGATTCACAACATCTCACTATCCCCATCCAGAGAGTCAAAGACCAACTCTTACTACACGCCCAACACAGATGACAAGGTATTAGAATATGAGGAAAATTATGCTCATGTGGACCCTTCTTGGCCCAAGGGCTGCAGGGTATGAGCATAATACTATTTCAGTCATCCAGTGGCAGGCCTTGGATGGGGGGCCACAAAATTATGCTCATGTGAACCCTTCTTGGCCCAAGGGCTGCTGGGTATGAGCATAATACTATTTCAGTCATCCAGCAGTTGGGTGTATGAATAATTTGGCCGGTCCACCCACCTCAGGTCCGGATAATATGCCCATAGTTTAGCCTCGGTCTGATTCGTATGACCATAATTTTGCATTGAATTTCCGGTATACTTTTTTTTTTTTTTTTTTTTTTTTTTTGAAAAGAAAGAAAGGCATTACTGTGGAGGAATTTCCGGTATACTAAGTTGCGTATAGCCACAATTTTGCGGTACAAGCGGCGGTCCCAACTTGGGTCCACCTCCGTCCTTGGCATGCAAATAATTTCGTCCGGGATGCGGACGGTTTTCTGGGTACAGATGCAAGTTGGCGCTGGGACTGGGAATAAAGAATATTCCTGGTAAGCTATGTAACACCCGCGGACGCGTCCGCGGGGTCAAGCTCGGAGGGCGGACGTGATCACGGCCGCGCGGCTCCGGCATCGGTTGGGTGGGGCCGCGGGGTCAAGCTCAGAGGGTTTCCGCAAAACGAACTTTCGTCGTGCATCAGGACGGGAAAAGACATCAAGGGGAGAGGGCCATGGCGGCGGAAGACAGAAGCTCCGGCCATCATGGGTTTGAGGGATAGATGGTGGGTTCGAAGCTTTCAGGCCTCGTCATCGGCCTCATGAAGTGGCCGGACCGTCGGGTTTTTGCTGTAGAAGTGGTTGGTTCGACGCCTTCAAGCCTCGACGTCAGACTCGAAAAGTCCGCGCGGAAGTTTCCGAGAGGGTGAAGCGGCGGGAGGACTCGCCGGCATCCGAATTCGAAATTGCGCGGGCAGCGCCCCCCCATTACGGAAGAGCTCGGGGAAACATGTCGCTCCCTTGTAACCCAGGACCAAGCGTCGCCAAGAACACGAGTCCCCTTGGCGACACCATAGACAATCAAACTGCGGCCGCCACTCGGCGTGAGCGGCCGACCAGGGCAACACCATCAAACCCGTATAAGGCAATATTAGAGTCGGGGAATCAAAGCGATCAATCAAGACAAACCCGTTCCCCCTTATATTACACGCCCGAGGCGAGTCTCGCCAACACACTTGCTCCGTCCGTCTCAGCGCGCGCCGTACGTCCGCATCGCAGTAGACGCTGTCGTCATCTGCAATGGGGAAGGTCGGTAGCGAGATGAGACGATCGGAGGTGCGAACACGGCCAAGATCCCGCGCTCCCGGTCATCCGAACCAACACCGACTCCATACAACACTCGAGGCAACTCTTCTCTCTCAAGGTCGGTGCGTCGGGAGAAGATGACGAAATCTAAGCTCTTTTCCCCTTGCGGGGGCGTCGACTGCGCGCGCCGACGCAGGCGGTTGACGTATTCGGTGCAGGGACGAGAAGTTTAAAAGTGATGACTATCAGTTCAAAAAGAAAGGCGATCGAGAGAGAGTGAGTTACACCGAGACTGCGTGTGCGCGCAGGAAAGGCAGCGGAGGGGAGGGGAACAACAGGATCAACACGCTCATACTCCTAAGCAGACGGTCTTCCAGTTCAGTTCCCCCGTCCCTGCCCAGATAAGTACATACACACATACATGCATGCAATCAACAACCCTTGACATGACATCCAATCATCCATAGACCTTCGACATCACTCATGCGCACAACCAACTCCCATCACTCGGGGCTTCAGACACACATCATGCATAGACAAAGCAGCAATGGAGATACAAGTGAGTCCTTCTTGTACACAAAATTTCTCAATTAACTGTCGCCCCCAGGCGTAGCCTTCAAAAACCTCCCAAGACCACCGACCATGCCACAAGGCCCTGCCGCGGTCGGCGTCCAATCCCCACCACTGCTCAGTCCCTCCGACCTGTGTATACCCCCGTACAAATACGGGCCGTACGTACGTACGTACGACCGTACGTACGGGCTCATGTGGTCGTACAAGCCGTACGTACAGGAAAAAAAAAAAAAAAAAAAAAAAAATTGAAAAAAAAAAATTTTATGCATAAAAAAAAAATTAAAAACTTTTTCCTCAAAAAAAAAAAAAAAATTTTTTTTTTTTTTTTTTTTTTTTTTTTTTTTTTTTTTTTTTTCCCATACCGGGCTGTACCGTACGGCCGTACGGCCGTTCATACGGCCGTACGTACGACCGTACGATAAACCCCCCGTACGACGTACGGGGGACGACACAGCCTCCGACTGCTTCGCCCCGAGACTACCGCGGGTCCACCCCACGTCGTCACTCCGCCCGTCCTTGGGCTCGTCGAGCCTGTTCGGCGCCGCGGACTTTCGCGCATAGCTCGTGCAGCATTGCATCCGAGATCAAAGAGAGGGAGAGGAGAGGGTTGCATGAATTTATAGCGCGGGAGGCGGCGGGTTGTCAGCGCGAGGTGCGGGCAGCGCAGAAGAAAAGGTGGGGAGTCAGAGGGTTAGATCCGCGGGGTTGCATGGTCCTACGTGATTGGGGTGCTCGTTCAAGTGGTGCGCGGATTTGCGCTTTCCACATTGATCCGAGCATCCCAACTACGCAGCCAATCACTTCACGGAGGAAGACGGGGTAAGAATCAAGTTGGGCGTAGGGGAAGACGAAAAGTCCGGCTTGAGGGAAACGCGCGCAGCAAGGAAGGAAGATGGCGCGGGGATGCAAAGCAAGAAGCGGGGGTGCGAGACGCGCGGAGAAATCGGAGCTTAGGCGCGCGCACGCAAAAATTCAAAAAGTCCCAACCGAAACCGTTTCTTGGTTTTCATACCGCGGCCGCTATTCGCCTGCGCTGGAGTTGTTAACCAAAAAAAAAAAAAAAAAATCCGTTTCAAAAAAAAAACAAAAGCAAAAAGAAAGAAAAACCCCTCGTTGTCCGCGTCCGTACTTTGGGGCTTCCGTGGGATTTTTCCTCAGGGATACGGCAAGCCGCGCGGTACGGGTTTGAGCTTATCACATCTGTGATACGCAGGGGGTTCCGAAAAATTAGCAGTCTCCCGACAGCTGATGTCATCATATCTTGGATGATCGGGCGGCCCCTTCATCGTCAGTTGGCCCGATAATCTTCCTAATCCATGTGGATGCATTCTGCATCCTCCATTGCCTCCTCCCCTAATATACATCCGATCGGGCGACCCCTTGATCATCAGCTGGCCCGATCGGTAAGTAACTGATTTTTTTTTTTTTATTTATTTTTTTTTTCCTCGTATATATAGCACGTGTCATCGCGCGAGCTTTAGATCCGGAAAAGAAGAAGAAAAAGAAAGAGGTGGTGGTGGAGATGATCATAGGAAGTAATCAATCTTCGGATTGAGAGGGGGAGGAAGAGGAGGGAGGAACGCCGCGAGCGCGGCCAAGTTGGCTGACACTTCCACTTCATTGAAGTGGTGCTGGACAAAGGAGGGGTAAAGGAAAGTCCCCGACACATGCGAGAGGACCCGTGGAGCGAGATCGGTGATCGCCCAAATGATCCGTCGTCGCAGCGGCCGATTTCTCGGACCCGTCAACACCAGATGGGTCTCCGTGTACGGCCTTCGCTCCCGCTTAACTGTCGCGAAGACCAGGATATGGTACATAATGTTGGGCCGCCCGCCGGTCTTGTAGATGAGCGTGCCCACCAACCTCGCCGTTATACACCCGTCGAATGGAGGCTGCAAGAACGCCTCCCATGCCGGATCAGGACGCGGCGCCCCCTCGATGCCCTCAAGCCGGATGGTGGCCTGTTCCACCATGTGATCCACGTCAGTTTGATGGACCATCCGGCTCGGGGGAACTGCTAATATCAATGACCGGGGTATCCCAGGGGGGTTGGTGAAATCAGAACGGTCCTGCAAGGAGGGGGGGTCTAGATGCGGGATATGGAACTCGTCCCAATCCCCCCCCCTGCGCCTGATGGCCCGGCTGCATGGCTATTGAAATCGGGGAGGAGGGGCCGCTGAGGTGTCGACTCCCGATGGCCTGTGGATCTCCGCGGTTCTTCGGCGGGGCAGTCCTCCCCCAGTCGGGCCCCGATGATGAGGGTGGCTCTTCTCTCGCGAATCAGCTCGACTCCGCGCACCGGCGCAGGCTGGACAACCTCCTCGACCGGCCCCACCCGACTGGCCTGAGCTTCCGGCGATGGACTTCGTCGCCGCTTCGGGACAGTTTTCTTTCTTGGTGCCTTCAGGGCCGCCGGCTCTGGATACGATGATGGAGGCCGCAGCGGCTTGTCTTCGTGCCCGAAATCCACCACGGACTCCCCCTCACGCGCCAGGTAATCAGGTATCACCGCCGCGTTATACGCTCTGCACGGGGCGGAGGCGGTCTGGAGTCTGAACTGCAAGTCTTCTTCTTCTGCGGCGATTACCTGCGCAATGGACAGCAGCTCGATGTGGATGAGCTGCAAGAGCCCCGGGCGATTCGTTCCAATCCTCCCGAAAGAGTAAAGCACCACCGTTCCCTCCTTTCGCTCTGGCTTCGGCTTGGCAATTACGTAGTATACGTAGAGGAACTCGTCGACGTTATGAACTTCGTGCTCCACGAAGAATGTAAACATGCCCAGCACCACCGACGAATACAGTGCCCGATGCAGCTCCCACGCGTCCTCGTCAGCGGGCGACAACTGCTCGACGTCCGTCAGCTCCACCAGGTACTCGGGAAAGTTGCGCATAGGATAGGGGAGTTGTGTCAGTTGGTGAGGGAGGGTAGTGTAAGAGAAGAAGGGGCGCATTTAGAGAGAAGGGGGAGGGACAACTTGAATGTTGAGGGGCTCGGCGGAAGGAAGGAGCGCGGGGAGCTGCGGCACCAATGCAAGTGCTTCCTCCAGAGTCCGCCGCAGAAGTCCTTCGTATGCGGTGAAGCGATGGGTGCCCCTCGCCTGCACTCACGCCACCGATCTAGCCACCTGGAGGGCATAGTTGCGCAAGAACCTGTATGCCGGCTCCCGAACGTGCCCGGGCAAGACGGTTAAATCCCTGGTGAAAGTGGCGACGCTGTGCACGAAGTTTATAGCCACCTGGATGGTTTGGAACTCGATGAGCACTCGCGTGGATTCTTGACCAGGCACTTGCGATATGTCCACATAGACGCCCGCGTACGTCACACGCTGCGCGAGGAGCGAGTACACCACCAAGTCTGCAATGCTGGGTGCCGACACGTTCACTTGCTGAATGTCGAAGCGTAACTGCCGATCGTCATTGAACCGGTTCCGGAGAAGAGCTTCCGAGATGGGCGGCTGGAAGTGCTCGAGCAGTTCATGCTCCTGTTGGCGATGGTTCATCCTGCGAGGCAGGGTCTTCCGCGGATGCCGACGACGCCGATTGGGGAGAAGGGGGAGAAGGAGGCGAGGACGAAGGAGCGCGAGAGAGGGACGAAGAAGATGATAAGGGCAGGACAGGTGGCTGCACGAGATCCAGCGATGGCCGAAAAGGCCGGAGAGCAGCGACGTGCCTTGTCAGCGGGCGGCCTTGCGAGTTGTGCCTGGGAACCAGCTTCACGGTGTGTTGGCCTCGTGCGCCAACTTCCGTCACCTCGTAAATGCTTGTGTAGCGTGGGTGGATCTTGGAGGAGCGCGCGGATCTCCGTACCTGCACCAAGTCCCCAACTTTATAGCGAGGTAGTGGTCCCGCAGACGCATGTCGGTTCTCGTAGTCGCGGATCTGCCGTTGATGCGTCCGATCTATGGCCCGCTGTCGACGGCGAGCTAACGGGGGATAGGCCGTAGCCATTAAGTCCATGTAGTGGCGGGCCTTATCTCTGTGTTGGGCCCGTGTTGCTCTATCTTCCGTACCTACCAAGGGGGACAACTGCACCCGAGGGACACTATTGGTTCTCAGTTGGAAGGGGGACAACCAAGTACTACCATGTGGGGTAGCCCGATAGATAGCCAAGATATGGTCGACAATGATTGGCCAGGGTCGGGTATCTCCCGTAGTGATATTCCACCTAAGAGCGGTCTTAATCAATCGGTTGGCATTCTCTACCAGGCCATTGGCTTGAGGCCAATGCCCCGATGAGTAGATAATCCTAACTTCCGCCCTGACTAGGTGACGTTCTACTTCGCCTTCAAATTCCGACCCATTGTCCATGTGTACCTCGTCTACGTCTAGATGCATGCACAAAAATCGGTTTATGTACCAGGCTACCTCCTGTGAATTCCGGCTGGTCATAGGGTACACCTCGATCCATTTCGAAAAATGATCGACGGCCACTAAAAGAACATTGAGCTCTCCCTGATCGACGGGACCTCTCGGAACGTTGATATCCGTCGTGTCGATACTAACCCTCTTAAAGGGGCGCTCTACTCGAGTAGGCACCATCGTCCGAGGCGT
The DNA here is from genome assembly GCA_003427395.1 of Chara braunii. Classification (NCBI taxonomy): domain Eukaryota; kingdom Viridiplantae; phylum Streptophyta; class Charophyceae; order Charales; family Characeae; genus Chara; species Chara braunii. Next base: position 112,519 of record BFEA01000646.1, read on the forward strand.
CTGTACCGGCGCCTTGTCCGCCGTGCAGGCCGGGCAATTCTGGACGATGTATTTCACATCTTCCTGAATCCCCGACCAGTACCATCCATTCTTTTCGATAGCCTTTTTCGTGTATTTGACCGCGAAGTGGACCGCATCCTCTTCATGAGCGGCTCGGGTCCAATCGAACCTAGCTAAAGGGTGCGGAACCGTCAACCAGCTAGGTCCTCCGTCATCCTCGATTTTTCGTTTTTGTAACGTCGATCCCTGCCAGCGATAATCGTGCGCCCGCTCCGTGACTCGCAGCCGCTAGGCTTTGGTCAGTTCCGTCAGCGAGTTGCCTGCCAGTCTCCTTAACAACAGGAGGTCCGTCCAGACTTCTGCCTTGCGAGTACTGGGCGCAAATCCGTCGACTGTTCTTGCGTGAAGTTGCGTCCAGATACCGCTTCTCGGTAGGGACTTGGTCCGTTTTACAGTTGGGACAGACCCATGTCTTTTCACTTCGGTACTTAACGCACTGTCCGTGAGATTCGACCGTATGACACTGGATACACTGTACCCATAGAAGAAAGTTGGGCCCTCTCGGATGTGACCCTTTTCGATCCGGGACCATAGGCAGAGTACAGAAGAAACAGGAACTTAGATGTGACTTAGAGGAGGCATTGGGACTAAACGAGGGAGCAAGAGAACTGGACGAGGGCAAGGAGATGGCATCCGCCATCTCTGACGAAATCTCCATTCTAGACTCAGGCGTCGCCCTTGCGCAGCACGTGCAGCCCCCCATAGCGCGGCTCCGTCAGGATGGCTTCCGGCTTCCACGGAATGAGTCGCTCGTTGGTGGGACACTTGTTGGGCGGTAGGAGGCACGTTAATCCATCGGCGTTGCCATGCTGCCGCGTGGCACGGTGGCGAATGTCGAAGTCATAGTCCTGCAGGCGCACCGCCCACCTTCCCAGCGTCCCTGTGTAGTCCGTGTTGTGGCGTAGGGACAGCCGCGGCTGATGATCCGTTACCAGCACGAATTTCTGGCCGTAAAGATACGGTCGGAAATGCTCAATCCCCCACACCACCGCCAGGCATTCCCCTTTGCATGCTTCGTAATTAGACAACGCCTGACTCAGCGTCTTAGACCCATACTGAATAACGTGCTCCCTTCCGTCCGTTCCCTGCTGAGTCAGCACCGCCGATATCGTCTGCGGCTGCCTGTCAGTATGCAGCGCAAACTGTCTCATCGGATCGGGACGCGCCAACACGGGTGCCGATGTCAGAGCCTCCTTGAGTGCCTGAAAAGCCGCCTCACATTCCGGCGTCCAGATCAGCTGCTCCTCCTTCTTCAGCAGGTTCGTCGGTGGCTTGGCGAGGCAGGCAAAGCTCCGAATGAAGCGTCGATAATAAGAGGCCAGCCCTAGGAAGGCTCGAACCTGGGCGAGCGTGACCGGGGCCAGGGCTTCTCGAACCGCTGCTCCCTTCCTGGGATCCGGTTTCAGTCCCTCGATCGTGACAATGTAGCCCAAAAAGGAAATTTCGGACAGAAAGAACTCGCTTTTCTCCAAAGCCACTTTGAACCCCGCATCCTTCAACGCATGCAACACCCATTCGACATGTTCCACATGGTACTCGTAGGTTTTGGAAAAGACCAAAATGTCATCCATGTACACAATCACACATAAATTTATCAACGGCTGTGTCAAACGGGTTTTGTTAACGAACTTGGCGAAGGCCATATTCATGGCCCGCTGGAATGTTGCGGGGGCGTTACAAATTCCCATGGGACACCGGATCCAATGCCACGTGCCCTCGAACAGGACAAAAGCAGTTTTGGGCCGGTCTTTCGGTCGGACTGCGACGTGGTAAAAACCATGTCGGATATCAGACTTTGAAAAGACCCGAGCGGACCCGATAGCATCCAGCAGGTCGTCAATCCGCGGTAGCGCATAGACATCTTTGGTAGTAATAGCGTTTAATTTGCGGTAGTCAATACACACTCGGACTGAACCGTTTCGTTTTGGCACGAGGACCACGGGGAATGACCATGGTCCTAGCGATGGTTCAATCCATCCTAACCGTTCGAACTTTCGTACCCTTTCCAGGGCCAGCTGTCTTTCCTTTAGGGAATAACGGTACGGTCGGCAATGTATCGGGGCGCGATCACTGGTATCAATCGCGCGTTGGATCAGGTGGGTAAGTTTTATATCGTGGTCCTAGATACTGACGACTTTTGGTTAGGTCCGTATAACTGCTAAAAGAAGGCGATTATAGTCGTCAAGAACATGGGCCGGCAGCTGGACGTCCACGTTTCCCTCAGGGAGGGAGATCGTCGACGTAACCATGGGGACTGCTGCATTAGCTTCGGGTGAGGCACCAAACAGAGAGTTGTCGGTTTTTGACGAAAGCACGGTCGCAATAAGTTGACTGTCTGCGGGACTTGTCGATTCATTTTCCATGTCACTGTCATTCTCGAGCTCGGTTTCAGCCGAGGGTTCCACTGAAAAGGCATGTATCAGTGCCTTCGGCTTCCATCGATATTCCCTCGTCCGGGGTTGAAATGACACCCCTTCCTTCAAGAGCAGGGCGGCTTTTGCGTTTATGAGCAGGGGTCTGGGAGGCCGAAAAGTTAAATCGCACAACCCCCTGAGCTCCGTAAACCTTTCGGGTAGGGGGTCCGTTCTAAGATATAGGGACGCAGGGGGCTCCGAAAGGTCAGTTATTCACGACACCCTCAGCAGGGGTTCCCCCCGCACCACTGAGGAGAACGCGTGCGACCAATCGGACTCGCTCCGAACTATTTCCAAGGGTTCTCGTCGCCAGGAATGGCGCCACCGATCCTAACTCCGGATCGGATATCGGTCGAGAACGTTTGTCTCGTCAGTTTCCGACGAGGTTTCATTTTCGCCTGGTGCCAGGCGTCGGATCATGTTGATTTGATAGGCTTTCATGGTGATTCGAGGCGCCGGCTGGGTGCGCATACGCACCGCCAATCTCATTGGTATCGTTTGTGGTTTGGGGTGGGCCGATGTGAGCACCACCTTACAACTGTCAAAGTGCATTCGCGCTCCGACCGCTGCCTGCCACGGAATGCCTAGCAGAACATCATACGTCTGTACATCCAGCACGATTGCGTTGCACAAACAATGCACCCGCCCCACCCGTATAGGCACGTTCGTTATCCGCCCTTTACAATGAATGCTATCTTTTGTATCGGATATATACAATTCATCCGGTGGGAGGAATACTTCGGGTTTGTCCGAGGCAGAATCTACGGTCTGGATCATTCCTATCCGGTTGGCTTTGTGCACCTTTGAGGTCGAGAGTTGCGACTCCTCGTTTGTGGGTAGGTCCCGTAGGACCGGTATTTTGCCCTTTCGACTTTCCTCGAATCGGCACCTATTTTTAATACGTCGTTCGATGAACTTTTCGTTAGCCGCTTCGGAAATGGTAAGCAGATAGGGAATAGGGACGGGGATCCGTAGATCCAGAGCCTTCAAGGCATCCAATACGTCGATATGGCCATCCTTGTATTCAGGACCAGGTGCCGCAAAATCTTCGAACCCTGGTCACCACGACCCGAGGTCGCTTTCCTCGGTAATCCGTTGGACGTGACGTATCACTCCGATGGTCCCGGGTTCGAACATCGCCGCCACCATATACTCATCGGGTCCTATCTCGGTGGCCGCAGGGGTCACCATCTCCGTCGTTCCAGTGTCCATTACCGTGGCTACCCTCCCCTGTCCTGCAGCAGTTGGAGCAGCCAGCGGGATTTGGGAAGGTCCGGTGGGACCCGCGGGTCCACTCTGCGTTCGAGGTTTCAGACAATCTTTCGCAAGGTGGCCCGACTGATTACAATTATGAGAGCGTAGGGGCTGGACAGCCCCGGCCAAGGCCGGTCTTATCATAGGGGCCCCGGCTGCCATAGCCGCTTGTTGCCGTTGTGCGGCGGCTATGCGTTGCCGCTGCAAACCTTGAACAAACTATGTCAACGGGGCCACTCTTTCATGGATACTTCTTCCTCGCCCCGACCTCCTTGAGCTTGCCCAGAGCGACGGGAGGTCGAAGCAGAGGAAGAAGCTTTCTGATCTGAGCCTTTTTTTGTCGGACCCAATCCAAAGCGATCTTCGAACATTCGTGCCGTAGCGGAGTAGCTATTGCGTCGAACACCTGAAGGGTCGTCTTCATCGGATTCTGAGTCCAGGCCCACATCGTAATTTTCTTTCCCGTACTTAATGACGTACTGAATTAGCTCCGTCAGGGAATGTTCTATAGGGTTGCATTTCTTGCGGATCTCTTTCCGCAGGCGAGAATCTGACAATCCTCTGACGAAATCAGTCTGTACCATTTTCTCGTCCAACCCGGAGCATTCGGCTAGGTACGTAAAACGTTCAGCATATCTAGCCAAGGTCTCCTTAGGCTGCTGCGTGAATTCCTTTATTAGACGGAGGCATTGACCTGGTGCGATGTGATCAAATCTGTCGAGAAATTTCCTCTGGAAGGCTAACCAATTAGTGAAGGGGTTTTGTCCATACCGCTCAAAAGCGGTTCCGGCTAACCTTCCGGGAATTCATTCTCGGAGCAACTGGTCTGACCAGCCCTGGGCTTTCAAGGCAGCTAGCCAGGTGCGAGGGTCGGTATCATCTTCGGAGAAAATGGGAACTTCGGAGGGAAGAGGTACAAAATACAAGGGATGATTGGCCATCCCCGCGTGGTTATCGTCGTCGTTTCCACCCCCGATTCCGGGTTCAACCATCGCGGGAGGCGGACCTTGAGCCCGGCCTCTCGCTCGGTTCTGATTGCTATTCGCGGGTCGCCGTCGACGGGGAGCCAGCCTACTCAAAAATGCGAAAAATCTAATAAAAAGATCAAAAAGGAAAAACTCTTAAACAGGGTAATCGTCCTAGGAAAACCTCGGAGCCGAAACAAATCAACTCTGATACCAACCTCACGCCCCCGCGCGGCTTCTCGTACTGGGTCGCCGATCAGAGTTCTAGGAGGGGCGTGGCCGAGGATTTTTGGCCATAGGGGTTGAGTCTCCCGGACGGAAGGGGAGGCTCTCGTTTCGTGCCAGAGGTTACCCTGGAGTCGAACTGTCATCGTGAAGTCCCGTGGGGGTCGGATCACTTCGGAGCGACAAAATCAAGAGGGTTTCCACAAAACGAACTTCCGCCGTGCATCAGGACGGGAAAAGACATCAAGGGGAGAGAGCCATGGCGGCGGAAGACAGAAGCTCCGGCCATCATGGGTTTGAGGGATAGATGGTGGGTTCGAAGCTTTCAGGCCTCGTCATCGGCCTCATGAAGTGGCCGGACCGTCGGGTTTTTGCTGTAGAAGTGGTTGGTTCGACGCCTTCAAGCCTCGACGTCAGACTCGAAAAGTCCGCGCGGAAGTTTCCGAGAGGGTGAAGCGGCGGGAGGACTCGCCGGCATCCGAATTCGAAATTGCGCGGGCAGCGCCCCCCCATTACGG
>BFEA01000646.1:125284-137720 GCA_003427395.1 Chara braunii
ACAGGAAAAGCGCATGAGTCAAATCCAATGAAAGCATTTCGCTCCACTACTCACTAAGGGCGAGATCCACTAGCAAAGAGGATTAGATTGAATGCCTGAATCTGGACGTGTTTGTGGGGCAAAGGATAATCGAGATTGAACTGCTGCTTTTCTGCATCTCTGCGTAAAACACGTCCAGATTCAGGGGGCAAGAATAATCGAGATTGAACTGCTGCTTTTCTGCATCTCTGATGAAAACACGTCCAGATTCAGGAGCTTACTCCAATCCTCTTTTCTAGTGGGACTTAGCCCCAAATGTGCGAAGGCCCAAAGTAAAGAAACACCACACTGCTCCGGACGTGTTTGTGGTGCAAGAAAAATCGAGATTGAACTGCTGGTTTTCTACATCTCTGCTGAAAACACGTCCAGATTCAGGAGCTTAATCCAATCCTCTTTTCTAGTGGCACCTCGCCCCAAATGTGCCAAGCCCCAAAGTAAAGAAACATGACACTGCTCCAAACGCGTTGTGTAACCTTTTCTTTTTTCTTCTTTTTTTTTTTTCGCATAGGCTGCATTTTTTTTAAGTTTTTTTTTGGGAAAACACAGGCTGCCTTTACACCTCCCAGGCTCCCACCGGAGCAATTTAAAATCTCACGAATCTTCTCACTGCACCGCCGAAATCCCTGCGATATTATCTGGTCGCAATCACGGTCGGGTGCATGATCTGTTTCTTCTTATTGCCGGGAGCTAACTTGGGTTGTACCCATTGAGATCTACAGTCTTCCCCCGAATACAACGTGCGGTCATTATAACTGAATTTAGCCGGAAGGATAGACGAAATTCAGCTATAATGACCGTACGTTGTATTCGGGGGAAGACTGGTGGGGTGCCTGGAAGATGGCAGTTCCTACAGAGGTCCAAGGGTGCAAGGTGGGAACACCTCGTCTCGTTAATCCAGGCTCCCCTCGGCTACTAGCTGCTCTGTCGTGCCGCTATTGATGCTGTCTTTCCTTCGGTGGAAAGTACTTCATCTGCTCGTTGGGTTCATCCTTTTCTGGAACTTTCGAGATTCCTCTCTCGTTCACAATCTTTTTTTTGGCTTTGTTCATTAGGGTTTAGTCATACCAAGACTTGTACATCTTCAACAATGGCCGTTTGCCTTTTGCTGGCCACCTACACAGGCTGGACTCAATAGGCTTGATACAGATTTTTCGAACATGGATCTTGAATTGGTTACAGGTTAAACCACCAGTACTTGCTAAAGTGGTGACCGTTAACGCTTACGCGATTTTAGGAAACGTACGGGCCACTACAGAAGCGCCCAAATTCATCCAACTAGAAACGTTTCTACTCTATTTTTTTTCTGCGGCCGATAGCTGGGCCAAGTACTGGTGGTTTAAGGGTGCTGTCAATTTAGACATTAGGGATAGCTGGTTTCTCAGCTCTCAGCTCTGGTCCTTCACGCTCGGAAATGCATTTGGATGAAACCGTTTTAGGTTGCTGGATACTGTCAAATATTCGTACCTTTTTTTTTTTACCGCGCTTGAGGGGAATTTTTTTGAGAAGCTTCTTTGAGATAACAGAGATAACAGAGATAACAGAGATAAAAGACAGAGATAACAGAGATAACAGAGATAAATAACAGAGATAACAGAGATAACAGAGATAACAGAGAGAGAGAGAAAATGGGGCACTGGACCGGTTTCCAGTTCTGCCGAGGCTAGGTAATCATTATGGCCGCAGTATGTTCATCCGGGTTGAATTGTGAGGTCCGGCATTTTCCTGAACGTCTGATATTTGTAATAAAGGTGACCAACTTCTCAAAAAAAAAAAAAAAAAAAAAAAGAGAACGTTCCCAGTTTTGACCTCCGTCAATTTTCTTTTTTCCCGTTATGCGTCTCCATATCTCCTTTCTCCGGTTTTCCTTTTTTTTATATTTTTTTTTATTGGTAATTGCTGACGCGTTTTCATGTGATTTTTAATCTGAATGTATATGCATTATTCCAAACTGTGGATCGCAGGTCTGTATCGGGGTCATCATCTGGAACCGCGAATTGATCGGACAGTGGGTGCTCTGAATCTGGTCCTAATAGCGGTGAAGAGAACAGAAGAAGACGACAAGCCTGCGTCTGACAATTGAGTGACTGCAAGAGTGCTCTGTATCTGGTCGTGACAGCGGGAGGAGTCATCCGCGCGAGAATGAGCATATTTTTTAGGATAAGGTAGGGTGTATTTCCCGCCAGTTTATGGATATGTACATCTTGAGAACAATCGTGTGATAATCATTACGCAGCGGGTGCGCTGAACCTGGTCACTGACAGGGGAGGTGGAGGTGGAGGTGGTGTACAGACTGCTCGTCTAGGTGGAGTGGGTGCGTTTTAACTCTGTTCGCTAAGAGGAGAGGAAAGGAGAGGAGAGGACGAGAGGAGAGGAGAGGAGAGGAGGTGATGAGACTGCCCCCCTTTCTCTTGCATGAGAGGAGAGCCTGGACAGCTGAGGATTGGAAGCGTTGAGGTGATCCCTGCTCTGGCATATACAGTGAGTAAAAGGTAGAGGGATACCGTTCTTGCCTCTTTGTCTAAAAATAGATCAGGTGCAGTGTATGTCCCGCTCTCTAGCCTCTTTGGCCTCAAAATAGATTGATTGATTGATTGATTGGTTAATTAATAAATACTAGTATAATAAATAAAGCAGAACCCCACCGGGCATTTCAATCAAGATCAAGACATGAGTAGTCTTTGTACAGTAGGAGGTGGCGGCACGACTGCATGTAAGGTATCCCTCTACAGGGCAGCAGCTAGACCGAACGAGGGAAATTCGAAAGGGGTCTTCAAGTTGATATTGGCAAAATGTCCGTGTGCTCTTAGTGGGGACCACAGCACCCTGCATTATAATAATAATAATAATAATAATAATAATAATGATAATAATAATAATAATAAGAAGAAGAAGAAGAGTGTTATGATGAGTCGTATTATCAATGTAAATGTTGGTCATAGCAATTTTCATAATAATATTATTAGGAGCAATGTATGTGGTCACGGTGGGATGAAGGGGATACAGCAGGGTAGCTACTGCCGCAATAAGAAAGAACAGCTATGGTCGTCGGTCTTGCGTGCTGTCTCCTTCTCTTCTCTCTCCGATGGAACTGGAACTGCTAACGGAAGTCGTAACGGAAGAAGAGGAGTGGGAGGGCGTATAAGAGGAGTGGGTAGGTGTACAAGAGGAGTGGGTGGGTGTATAAGAGGAGTGGGTGGGTGTACTATAATACCCACAACACCTCTCCCATGTTCATTGACACCGATCTGTGACACTAATATGTTTGTGACAGGACGGAGGAGTTCGGACGAGAATGTCCAGCAGCTTGGAAAGCAGAGGGGGGGGGTACGTTTGGTGGCGATATCCCCTTGCAAGGAGTTAGTCGGCGGGGAGGAGGTGGTCGTGTACGGGAGCACTGGGGAGAAGAGGAGGAGGAGGAGGGGGTTGATCGGCTTGACCCGTGGACGTGAGTCTTTTGCGAGGCTACTCGGGGCTTGCGTCAGCGGCGGCGGAAGTCGTTTGTCGACATTCTGCGGCTATGGGAGCTGTCGTCTGAGCAGGCTCGGTAGTTGCCGCCGGAGGAGGAGGATTGGGAGGTGGGGGAGTGATGGTGATGATGAGGTCTTGAGGCTTGGGAAGTGTGGAAGGAGGCTTGCCAGCAGCAGCAGCAGCAGCAGCAGCGGCAGCAGCGGCAGCTACGTCTCGTATGAGTGTGAGCGATCACGGTTTTTCAGCAGGTGTAGGAGACTCAGTGAGATTTGGAGGTCCCGATCGGGGCGGCAGCAGAGTAGACGTGGAGGGCACGGTCCTCGGTTGAAGGTGGAGATGGTCGACTCTGTGCCTGATGACGTCAGCGAAAAATTTGACCCGCCGGAGGTTTTGGCGCACAAAATAGATCGATTGGGCGACATGATTCGAGACAGCCAGTACATGGTGGCATACACGGGCGCCGGGATCTCGACGAGCGTGGGTATTCCCGACTTCAGGGGCCCTGAGGGGGTGTGGACGCTGCGCGCCAAGGGGCTGTCCCCTCCGCGTCGTCGCGGAGGGGGTGGTGGTCCCCCGCAGCCGTCGCTTACGCACATGGCGCTCGTGGAGCTAATCAACAGAGGCAAGCTCAAATTCCTAATTAGTCAGAACACGGACGTGTTCGGGCTCCATCTCCGCTCAGGAGTGGATCGCCGATTTCTTGCGGAGCTGCATGGCAACACCAACTCAGAGATCTGCAGAAGCTGCGGGGAGGAGTATTGGAGGCCATTCTCCACGCGGGAGGCGTATCATGTCCACGATCACAAGACGAGTAGGAGGTGCGACAGATGCGGATCTGTTCTGGAAGATTCGATCATCAACTTCAACGAAGCTCTGCCGGCCAGGACGCTCCAGAAAGCCATGCAGCAATCGGATATGGCGGATCTGGGGCTGGCGCTGGGGAGCTCGCTGCGCGTCTCCCCCGCAGCCGACCTCCCCCTGCGCATTCTTCGACGCGGGAAGCCGGTAGTTATCGTCAATCTCCAGACAACACCGATCGATCCTGTCGCAACGATGAAGATCAACGCGCGAGTCGATGAAGTGATGGAGGGGGTGATGCGCAAGCTGGGATGGGAGATTCCCCCCGTCCGAGATCTGCTGACAGAGGAGCGCAATCCGCCGCCAGCTGGGAGCAGCGGCTAAATGACTAAGATGGTGGCAGATTCCTGCCCCCCGTCCCCTTCCCCCCCTCCCCCGGTTCGAATAGCGCAATCCGCCAGCTGGTAGCAGGGGCTAGATGAGCAGGAAAGGAAGTCAACGGTCAATTGATGAGATATACATGTGCGAATCAAGGAGGGAGGTTGCGGAAAGGCGGGCGGGACAAGGGGCAGGGGGGCGGGGGGAAGATGTGGAGGGGGTTGGGATGGTGGTGGAGTGTCCGAGTTCCTCCCCCCACCCCCTGGTCTGAGATCTTCTGAGGAGGGGAGCGCAGGACTGCCAGCTGGCCGGCGGGAACTAGATGAGGAAGAAAAAAATCGACGGTCAAGATGTATGCATGGACCGACGAGGCTGTGGAGGGGTAGATGTGGAGGTTGGGATGGGAGAGATCCCGCACTTTCCGAGATCTGATGAGAGAGGAACTCAGTCCGCCAGCTGTCAACATCAACAGCAGCTAAGTCAGCAGACGAGGAAATTCAGCAGCTGTCAACATCAACAGCAGCTAAGTCAGCAGACGAGGAAATTCAGCGGTCAAGATGTGTGCAAGCAGTGCCAAGCACTACTCAAGACATACAAGCACTACTAAACGACGGAGGTCACGTGGTTTTTTTTTTGGGGGGGGGAAAAGGGGGCGGGGGGGAGAGGGGGTTGATGTGGAGGTTGGGATGGGAGAGTTTGCTCCTGGTTTGAGATCTGCTGTGGGAGGTAACGTAGGTAAGTGCATGCCGCCAGCTGGCATGCGTTAGCTGAGGGAGGATGCGTAGCCCGCGACGTGGCAGCAGCTAAGGGAGCGAGATACTGACTTTCCGACGTCTGCGGAGAGAGGTGGAGAGAGGTGGAGTGCTGCCAGCCGGCGGTGGCAGCTAGGTAGGTGAGCGAAATATGGTCTTACAAGTCTTGCCGTCGGGACTTCGGATCCTTGCATGTACCCGGCCCATTCTGATTGCCTGAGGTCTGCATGGTGGGAATCCGATCCCGATCTGACGTGTCCAGGATCTGGAAGCTCAGTGACCGGTAGCTATGGCCAACGACCGGCAGTTGACTGTTGCTACGGAAGGAGCATTAGTGCGAGAAGGCAGGCAGGTAAGGTCGTAGCTTAGCTAGCGATTGCTATCGTGGTCAACGACCGGTAGTTGACCTTAGCAGCTACCGGCTAGTATAGGAAATGATACTGTCAGCCCGAAAGTGGTGCTCGGTGTCGGCAGACAGAACGAGTATTAATCCAAATGCCTGTAGGAGAGAGGGGTATTAATCTAATAGTACGTTGGCAATACCTAATAAGGTACTGAAACTTTCCCCGATCATAGCTAGTTGAGCATGTACAGAGACTAACGTCGGCGACACCCAATAAGGTACTGAAACTTTCTCCGGTCATAGCTGGTTGAGCATGTACAGAGACTAAGGGGACCACAAAAAAAAAAAAAAAAAAAAAAAAAAAAAAGCGTGTACAGGGACTGACGAACAAATTGGAGTCTTTTTTTCGCAACAAAAGAGAGGAAAATGATGAGAAGAGTGCCTACGAACGGTACTAGCGTACAAATTGGACAGCAGGTAGTGCAAGCTCGGGTACTGGTAGCTATGGTGGCCTAGGACCGGTACTTGACAAGAGCTACCAGAGGCCATACCCCAGCAACTGCTTTTTTTTTCTTTTTTTTTTTCCAGAAACTTTCAGGGGGGAATTGTTGGAGGGTGATACAGGTATCCCCCAAACGTACCCTCCTCCGTCTAGAGGGCCGATTAATTAGCTGGGTTTAGTTTATGTTTCGAGTTTTTCTCAACATAGCCACACTTTGGCCGTGAGATTTTCCCTATCGGATGGTAGGTAGTGACCCGCGTGTATACTTGCAACTAGAACTGGACCAGATACATCCCCCAGTTCTGTGGGGCATGGCCGCAGTACTGGGAGCTGCGTTAGCCTGCGGAACTAGGAAGTAGGGTGCGCGCATTGTCGTCAGCGTCAGCGCTCCAAAATGTGAGCCACGCTGTCCCACAGCAATGGCATTACAGCTGCTGCCTGGACCTGCCTGCGTTTTTTGAACTTTTTCGATTTTTTTTTTGCGAGAAAAAAGAGGCCCCTGTGTTTTCTCTTCCCCCCCCCAAAAAGGCTCTAAAGTGATCCCGCTTGTATAGATAGAATTCCCTGGCAGTGCCCCTGGGGAGAAAAAACTTGCCTGTGTTGGATATCTGGGGGGCGGGGTGGGGGAGCGGGGAGAGGGGGATTGTTGGGGTGCTCAGGTGGCAATCTCCACGTTTTCGTTTTTTGGGGGTGCAATCACACTATGGCCTTCTGTGTATATAATATTCTGTGTGTGAGAGAGAGAGAATAGAGAGAGAGAAGAGAGAGAGAGAGAGAGAGAGAGAGAGAGAGAGAGAGAGTGGCCCCGAGAGGCCCGTGAGGCGGGGTGCGCAGATGGGTGGAGGGAGGCTGGAGGGAGGTTAGGCAGTCCTTTTTGTCCTTGTTGTCCTTTTCGTTGAGAATAAAGTTTTTTTTAGTCTTTTGGGGAGAGAATAGAGTTTAAATTCGCATTTTTTCTGTAGTTGAGTCTGACAGTGTGTACATGAATTGTTATAAAAAAAAAGTTTCAGAGCTTGCATCCCTTGATCATTGCGAAATAAAAATAATTTGATTGTATCTGGTCAACAAACTGGTGAAGGGGGGAGGTGAAGCACGTAATTTGATAGTCTAGACTCTAGAGGACTAAGAGGAGGTAGGAGATGAACTCTTGGTTTGCGTTTTGCTCCAACAGGGGGGCGGCTGTGCATCACTGAGGTTCGAACTCTAGTATATATATGTATATTGTCACAGCCCCTCGTTTGTTGTCCTCTTCTCTCTCTCTGCCTACGGTTTACCGGGCAGTTCTGTTTGTGATATGTATATATATATCTAGTGCCAGCAGTGTGTCTGGAGTGTATTTTTTGGCTGTGACAGACCTACCTTTGTTTCGTGGATGTTTTGCTGGCTTGTGATGGGGTGTGAACCAACAGTCTGTAGAGTTTTCCATCTGGTGTGGGTGAGTGATAGTCTACTTTGATTTTGGTTAAGGTAGATATCATTTACAGTGTAATCAGTGAGGGGATTCTGCAGACTGTTGAGGGTTCAGCCTCCTGATGAGTCGGTGAAACTCCGACGAAACAGTTTGTCACAGCCCCTCGTTTGTTGTCCTCTTCTCTCTCTCTGCGTACGGTTTACCGGGCAGTTCTGTTTGTGACGATATATATATATATATACATCCACGAGGGCGGCCTTGTACGCAAGAGGTTCTGAACAGGGGGAGTTGTAAGGAAGAAGATACAAAAACGAATTCATTTGTTTCTTTTTTCTTTTTTCTTTTTTTTCGCTTTTGCGCTCCATATTCATGTGATGATATATATACTACATCCACACGCTCCCGTTTTGCCTCCTGGACTCCTGGAGGCATGCCATGTATTTTCATCTCATCATTTTGGAGCAGAAATTTCAGGAATATTGGTTTCCCCATTTCTTTCCTGTTTGGGCAATATAATAAGACGCTAATGGTTGAATTGTTTTCCTCTTTTGGGCAACTGTACGATGATGTGGGTAGCTTTGAGTCCATTCCAAGGGCGGGCTGGTCGCAAAGGGTGTGTGCGCTGTCGTGCAAATCTTGAGATGCCTCGTTAGAGTGGGTGGTGCTTTACCTTTCTTGCCATTTTTTTTCCCGTCTTTTTTCCCCGTTTTTTAATCTWTCTTTTTTTTTTTTTTTTTAATCTGAGTGTGTGTGTGTGTGTGTGTGTGTTTCGTGTGTGTGTTTGTCTTATTTTTTCTTTTTGTGTTTCGACCCTCCCCCCACCCACCACAAAAGAGATGTTATATTGGGAAGATCTGTTAACTGCCATTACTTCGAATTGGACATTTTTTATTTTACACTATTGAGGAAGCCGTCTAGCTAGTTCCTTAGGCCCACAAGTGGCATTCAAGAAAAAAAAAGGAAAAAAACACCACGCAGTGCGGGTTGGTCTCGGATTAATTTTTCTGTACTCCTGTAGGCACTCGTGGAGTTCTTGTCGAGTCTTAAGTAACTGTTCGAAGTTTCACCGACTCATGATCAGGAGGCTGCATCCAATCCTGAACGGAAAAACGGATTGCCGTTATTGCTTGGAGGCTTCTCACTCACAACCCGAATAGGAAGTCCTGACCGGTTGTAGAAGAGTAGATTATTGTTTAGTGTTCCCAGTTTTACACTAAATTACTATAGAATGCTGTTTATCCGTTTAGCTGTGCATCGGGATGAAAACTAATCATGTGTATTGGGATGAAAAGTTGACCCAATGCAGTTGAATGCACAGCTAAAAGGATGATGTGTTTTATTCCGCTGAGCCGATAGCAGGCCCATCAATTTGGGAGAGCAGGCACGCCTCCGCAACGTTCCAAGTGGCCGACAGTCGCCGACGAACTTGAGGACATCGCCTGGGGCCCCGGGGGCATCCTACTCAAACACTCCCATCCACCCAAAGTCCGGGTAGTACATTCAGTGTGTGTGGATACCCCTCGTTGGACGGCTCGATGGCAGAGCATTCTAAAATCCGAAGCTAGTATACACCGGGTAGTACACATTCAGAATCGCTGGACCAGATACATGTAGGGGGTCCGGCGTTTTGGGATTTGGGAACGCCGGACCCCCAGGAGCAAAAAATTCTGACCGGATTTTGGCACAAAAAGTCAGTTTTGATTTCGTTCAAAAAATATAATATGTCCGTTTTGATGAAATGGTTGTTCCTTGGCCCCTTAGGCTAGTATATCATTGTATTTGGTGCAGGATAAAGTCCAGGACCACGGGTACATGCAGAGTGTGTGGATTGAGTTCCCTCTTCTAGCCTACTTGAAAGTCGACGGAGTTATCGCGACAGTCGAGCATAGCCCGGACCGTAGTGCGAAGAAGACGATCGAGATACATCACCAATCCATATGCACGAAACCAGTGGAGAAGGACAAGATTGGAGAGGAGAGGAGAAAGAGGAGAAAACGGAGAAGAAAGAAAAAGAGAAAAAGAGAGAAAAAAAAGAAAGGAGAAGAAGGAAAAAAAGAGGAGAAATACGAGACGAAAGAAGAGAAGAGAGGAGGAGGAGAGAATAGAGGAGGAAGGAGGAGAGAATAGAGGAGGAAGGAGGAGAGAAAAGACTCGTAAATGGCGCAATAGTAACCTCGCCTCAGAAAAATAATACAGTAGGCACAAGGCGCGAGGTCGGCGATTCACCCGACATGTTTCGGCCACCTCGCCGGAATGGCCATCTTCAGGGGCTGAATGCACTACGGAGAAGAGACTAACATAGTGGTTTAAGTAGGAAAAATCCCGTGTTACCGTACTGCTTACCCTATTATGTAGTAGTCTGGTTACCGCCATCTTGAGAGAAGAAGGAGAAAGCGTGGGAAAGGGACAGCAGATAGCCAGAGCGGGAAGAGGCCTTTGATTATGGACAGGAGCGGGAGACTGATCAGCCGGAGATGAGATCAGATAGCAGTGCTGCCAGTGCATGTACGCGACCTCGTTTTCAGAGCACAAAGGGAAGGGGGAAGAAGAATATGACAAAGAGACAGCAGGATGGCGACGCAGCCGGATACGGAGACAAGGATAGTAGCGGTTTGCGAGAAGTCAGACAGCGAGGGATCAGAAAGGACGGAGGTGTAAGTGACCTGGGGAGGATAGATGAAGAAACGTGCAAGTGGCGAAAGAGACAACGAGTTGACGTCACAGCTGGATACGGAGACAGGCGCAGCGAGCAGGAGGGGGGATAGCAAATGGGAAAAGAAACCGGACACAGATTCGGTCGGGCTAGTAAATCCTAGGAACGCTGAAAGTCCGAGCGGGACTGGCCCAGGGACACCCTGTTTCTTTGGCCTAATTTTGCAGAAACTTTTGTCGGCCTATCCCAGCCTCCTCCTCCCCTTCACCCCTTCGTGAAAAAATCATACCCAGCCGTCCCAGCACCCCTCATTTTTCGCGGAGAACTCAGTAAGGGCTTTTTAGACTAGACTAGTAGTACGAGTTTGGGTGTTTTACAAATTAATTTTACACAGCATTCTGAATGTATATATGCCTGAGCCAGTGTATACCCGATCCGTTCAAAATGGTGGAAGGATCTCGATAATTGTGTCTGGTGCGGGATCGAGTCCAGATTCATGCCGCGTGTGTCAATTCCCTCTTACGAGTTCCGTCTGGCTGTATCTGGTGCAGAATCGAGTCCAGATACATGCAGACTATTTCAATTCCCTCTACTATGAGTAGGGTGTTTCCTTCTGGACAGTGGCGAGGACTGTCTACCTGTTGAACGCGGAAGGCCATAATATAATAAATTATTTAAATTTTGAAGTGCACACGCAAAAAAAGGAGGAAGGCTAGATCCCCTAAGCTTCCTTATGCTTTTCTTTACCTCTTGTAATGGGAGTCATGGGACTAGGGCCCATGCTAGCAAGTCCCAAACCCCAAGCATATAGTTGTTGTTGTTGTTGTTGTTGTTGTTGTTGTTGTTTTGCGTTTGCACTTCAAAATTTTAAAAATTATTATTATGTTGAACTAAGGGGGAATCTAAGTACTAATGGTCAGAATAATTATTATGTTAAAGCGCCCTTAGGCTATAGGTGGAATGTGAGAATGCACTCTTATAATCTTCGGGGGGAGCCGTTCTCTTTTAAAAGTTTAGGGTTTGGGCGGCTCAGGTAGGGCAAAGGGTTTAGGGGAGGTAAGGTTGAAGGGGTTAAGGGTTTGAAATTTGGGGTTGATTGGGGGGTTAGGGATTTTAGGGTTGAATTGTGTAATACCGATGTGGTGAAGGGTGAGAAAATTCCGCTGGAAGAATGCAGCAGGGCATCCTGCCATCCGCACAATGTCATCCTTTCGTGTGGAAACAAGGCTATGATCGTTCAGTCTGTCATTCATCATTCCAGTTGTGGCGCTGTTAAGTCACCACTGGCATGTACATCTGCACTGCAGCGGGTTTGAAATCAGTCCGGCTGGGCCGTCTGGCTATGATTCAGCTTTTGGTTGGTGGGGGGAAGTAACCACTCTGCTGACCCCTGCTTCTGTTGTCACTGTATGTCATGCATCATGATGCATGCCGACACACAAGATCATGATGATCTTCGTCGACACAAGACGTCTTTGTCGGTCGACACATAACTGTTAGTACATCTTTCAATCGTTGGCGTAAGTTGTATGTGGTCTGTGGATTCTGTGAAGACTCCTCCCTAACTCCGTATAGCGAAGTATGTTCTCTACGCTATCTGTTTGAGCGGGCATGGTGAAATTGAGGCCCAGGTCAGATGGCCATGACTGCCCCCGAGCCTCCCTCAGGGTGGCCGCATCTCCGCATTTCCGCATCGCCGCCGATTTGCCGGATCTTCGGGCAATGATTCGCTGAGCGTCCGTGTCGTTGTGCTAAATTAAATTTAATTTATCAAATGTCAGTGTCAAAAGCATATCCATCCGCCTCGCCGTGCCACTCACCGATGGCAACATTGAGAATGTATTGAACCTGGAAACGGTCGAGGTACATTCAAAATGTTCGTGTCTGGCGAGTGGTGCGGCAAGCCCCCATAGCTCCTTGCATACTGGAGTTATCTCTACTGCCAGGTGGGTTCATACCATGGCAGGGTTAGGCAGGGCAAAAGAAGACTACGAAGAAATTCTATATGATGTCACAATCCCTAGCTAGCACTTTCTATGAGTCTTGTTGTCAACCATTCCCCCCCCTTCCCGCCCGTCCCCCCCTTCCCCAC
>BFEA01000646.1:170618-187131 GCA_003427395.1 Chara braunii
CATATCTCTGAGTTTTGAGTGGGCGCATGTCGCCAGTGTGCTGCGTTACTGTTTACATGTGTGAAAAGTGTGTTTGAAAATGAGTCTGATTGCATACCTGTGTTTGGCACAACTTTCAGCCCAGATACGGCGATAATTACCGGGCGCTCTATTCGGGTGAAGACGGTAGCGCCCGCTCAAGCAGCATGACGTGAGAAGCCAGATCGAGATACAATCAACACTTGAAGATGTCGTCTCCAATATTATTATCAATATACAAGAATGTTTGTCTCCAGCGGCTCTGCCGCACACACACGCACAACGGATCTCAAGCAGACAGAGGCTATGGCTTCTCCCCTCTCCTCTCTCTCTCTCTGACTTGACTTGCTCTGCCTCACTCTCTCTCTTCTCTCTACCCTAGATCGTTATCCTGGATACACCCACTCATGTAGCTTACACCTTGGCAGCTATAACCGCCGTCCTCCTGCTCTACCGCTAGCCTAGCTATGGAGTATCTCTCAAGCGCCCTCTTCTTCTACGGGCGCACACTGCCCAAGTTGCCTTCACGCACAAGCAGCAGCAGCAGCTTCAGCATCTCGCAACTGAACAAGTCATGAGCCGCTGCACTGTAGCAGCTAAATATAGGACTTGGCCTGGCTCCGCTTGGCTTGCCTTGGCCTGCTTCAGACCGGTATCGGTCGGCCACGGCCTGTCTGCTGCAAACATTTTGTCGGTCCGGTAGCTTCCAGACTTTCCTGGGGCATGCTGCAAAATTGGATTTGGGACTGTCGGACTGGACTGGACGCTTCTGGACTTTTCTTGTCTGGTACCGGACGGACTCCTACCGACCTAGGATGCTTCGGCCTCTGGACCCTACAACCTACCCTACGGGACGGCCGTGGGACTTGTCGGGACCTTGGGACCGGGACTGGGTTTCTGCAGCGCGAATCCTTTCATTTTACTATTTTTAGTATTTTTACTCATTTATTTCCACTGGAGTGCGAACTCTGGTCCGTATTTCAACAGTTAGCGGGTGTACCAACTGAGCTAGCCTGTTATGTGATTTGTTATTCACCCTGTCTCTCGTGATCATGTATGTCTGACAAGCATGCCATGCTGATGGAGGTTGATTGCCTTGAATTGAGAATGAGGCTTCTTAAAATAGAACTAGTAAGCTATTTTGGTCATTGTTGCTTAATATGGAACTAATGTTGTTCTTCTCTTCGCTCCCCACTGGAGGAGTGGGAATTTGGGAAGCATGGCATCAAGATAACGTATGGCAAGCAGTGTCCTTTTTTTGCTCTCACATGAATATCAAGGGAAACTTCAAACCTACCGTCTTCCCCCGAACACAACGCACCCCCATTTTGCCTGTATCGGGCCGGAAACATGCCTTGTATACGTTCATTTTCAGGGTGCGTTATGTTCGGGGGAAGACGGTAGGACTGATGATGTGGCAATGAACTTACACATAAAGGAGTGGGCGAGGCCGACTAACGATAAAAGATGAGCAAAGTAGGGAGGGTTACGAGAGGCGGATTGATAAGTATGGTGCCAACAGTGGCTGTTGATAATCAGATCATGGGTTCAAATCCTGATGGATGGGCATCATCGGCACGGTAATGTTAGTGCCTCACCGGCTGAAAAAGAAACCAAACATATGATGCCAACAGTGCTGCACAGTTAGGATTTGAGAGGACAGAATATATTCAAATTTTTCAATATAATATGAGCAGTGCAACTTGCCTGCAACCGATGAAAGAACCCAGTCGTCAGCATTGTCTGCTTCTTGTTGTTGCACTCGATTCGAAACCCAAAGTAAGTCATCTCTTCTTTACACTCCACTTTCCACGCGATTTCCGTGTTGTCTCTCCACTCGGGAAGACATGCCGGCATCATCATGCTTTTCTCGTTGCGATGGATGAACTCGTAGCCCAGGTGCATCTTCACCATCAGAGTGATCAGATCACCCACGTTTGCTTGATATTGCGACGGGAAAGATCGTGAAAGGACCCTCACGAGGAGATCATGGCTTGCTATGCCATCATGGACTCCGGATTTGCTGCACTCCGTTGGGATGATTTCGCCCACGACTTTGGAACAGAACCATTCTGGACTCGCAACAAGGAAAGGCATCTCACGAAACCAGATGACCACCCCAATGTCATGAAGATAGTGCGCTAACGTGTTTGTCAGGCCAGCAAGATACCTAGTCGTCCGTTCTGAGAGTCCAAATCCCTCTTTCTCAGGTGGCTCAGCTTCATCGGGGAGAGTTAGTTCAGCAGTGCTAGGGCAAACTTCTTTTTGACAGATACTATCAAATTCCTTCCAAGAGATAAGGGGGCTTGTCCGTGACCTGACGGTAACCTCAGAGAGAATTCTGTCGACGATCTTCAGTACCTTCACCTCACGGAGGATCAAATCGGCCTGCTGAATAAGGAAATCGTGCACCGGCTTCGCGGCTGTACGTCGCCTTGCATCGACAACGAACGGCGTTTTGGCAATGTTGAATTTGTCGCCGAATTGTTCGTCCACCCAGTCCAGTAATGATCCTGCCTGACCTGCGGATTCATACAAGCTCGGATTCTGATCGTGTGGATTGAAGACGAGCACTACAAGAGGCTTGCAATCTGCAACGGTGTTAGCACCAATGAATTTCAACCAGTATCCCAGCTGGATGCGCAAGTCTGGCTCCGATTTCCATCCCTTTTTGTCGGCAGGATTGCAGATCAACAGGAACATCGACGGGCTGGCCATATCGTCACCAAGAGTGGGCATGAAAAGGTCATGCATGGTGTGATATTCCTCCTGCCCAGCCACGTCCCATAGCTGAACGCTAATACCACCGTGGCCCCGAATAGCCTTTGTCTCAATTCCTCTTGTCTGTCTGTGTTTTTTCCTTTGCATGTACTTTGGTGGCTTCTCTATTGTGACCATGGCCTTCCACCTGCCTCGGCAAAGGGACTTCCTTAGCGTGGTCTTCCCTGCACGTGGATGGCCAACCAAAAAGCACCTTATGTGTCGCCCACTGACGTATTCGAGAGTTCCAGTGCTGCGCAGAAATTCACGCTCCAAGGCATACCTTCTCAGCTTCGTATTGATTTCAGCCTCCACGGACAAGCCTAGATGTAGTTGCTTGATGTGCGTCATTTTGTCGACAAGGAACAGTATGCGCCCTTTTTCTTCCGCAGTGACACCAGAATGTTCACAGGAACACCTGAGAGTTTCTAGACAGTTATTATCCGCGAGACCTTCCAAGACCGCTATGATATCGGAAACTGGGGCTCGATTAGTAATGTGGAGCTCCTTCAAGGTATCATTTGTTGTCAAAAGTCTTGCAACAGCCTTGCTGGCGCACTCGCGATGGTCGGCCAAACCCTCGGTAATGTAACTCAGTGTCAGCTTGCGGAGTCGGGTGCATCGGAGCGTGGTTTTCGCTGGCCACGTTGCGGCCCTCTTCGTCGGTCCTGCCTCGCCGCTTTCCATTGACGCATCGCTTACGTCAACCTCCTTTGCAGCTGCTGCCTTGTTTCTTGTAGATGCCAGATTGTTTGCGAACACTGTCAATGCCTGTCCTGGAAGTAATGTGCCAGAGAGATCACACTCCTGAAGACTATTGCTCCTCGTTATACCCTCAACCAATGCAATCGCCCCTCCAAAACCGAAACTGCAAGACGTAGCGTGAAACACCGTCAACGAGGAACTTTGTGCTAATGTATCGCCTATCAAGCAGCCAGCTCTTCCTGCCATACTAAAATCGCACAACGTAAACACGAGTTCTTGAACGAGGCACGACTTTCGTCTCAGGAAATAACCAAGTTCCATGAGGAACTGTTCTGATATGTGTGTGCCAACCATGTCATGGAGCGCTATTCGCCTCAGGCGATGGAGGGAGGGTCCGTGCAAAGACAAGAATCTTCCTAGGCGAGACATGCACACCTCGATCCAGAAATTCAGGCCTTTTGACAGCTCAAGAGGCCTGGGAGAGCAGAGATCATCCTCGAACTGTAGTGCCTGGGTCGCCGACCCTTTGAACACAATTCTTTCCGCTTTGGCAAGCCTTCCCGACTCCAGATGTTTTAAAAAGGTCCGCTGTTTAGCTTCCAGTGAAACTGCATCGCAAATCTGGCGCCGCAACCTCCATATCCCCTCTGCAGCCATGCAAGCACTGCCGCGCAAGGACTCCCATTCGCGCTGCAGTGTCTGATCTGGGTCTGACAGCCACTGCAGTGATCCAGTGAGCTGACTGGGAGTCGCATCAGCTGTGAAACGTAAATTGGATGGCATGTCAGATGGGTTCTGTTCGCCGCCTGACTGGTAAAGAGGTGGGGGCAGAGGAGGAGGAAGGTCGTCTCCCAAAAAGCAGCTCATGCGCCAGCCACTGGCGTAGTCCAAGGCATCAAGCAACTCTCGCTGGAAATTGTTTTTATGCAGCTTCCTTTGGATCTCAGCATCTGTGAATGTACCAAACAACAAACGTTTGAGAGTCGTGTTGTGGTCTAGGATACACAGCATACGCGCTCTTTCTTCAGTAGACACGTGAGGATCTGCAGAGCAGTACTGGAGGACTTCTAAGCAGTGATTACCCCTGAGACCTTCCATGGATGACAGAATTTCGTCGCATGAGCAGGCGTTTGAGATCCTTAGCTCCTTCAGAGTGTTGTTCATTCTCAATAACCTGGCGAGAGCCTGCGGTGCACTTTCACGATCGCTTGCGCAGCCACCTCCTAGATACGAAAGCTCAAGTTTGCGAAGCTGACTGAGACCCTTCCCAGATCTCGCTGCGCAGCTGGGAAATTCTGCAGCCTCACAAATTTGTCCGACTGGACCTGCAACAGGCAGTGGTGTCTGGGCTCCTGCGCTTGCAGCCTCTCCCTGCCCATAAACAGCAGATGCCAGACCGTCCGAAAGTACACTGAGTGCTTGCGGCGGAAGGAAGGTGTCCGAAAGACTGCATTCTTGCAAGCTGATGCTGTTTGTCACACCCTTTACGAGGTCAAGTGCCCCTCTTAAGTCGAGCACACATCTGTTTGCCTTGAAGTGAGTGAGCGAACGACTCTCAGCAAGCATGTTACTTATGCATGTGGCAGCGCTTGGTACTGCAGAGAAATTACAAGTGTCAAACACAATTTGTGTAACCAAACAATGAGGATGGTGTAGGTACGCACAAATTAAAGAAAGCCATAGCTCTGGCACATCTGCTTCCAGCGACCAAACTTCTATCGTCTTCAGGTGTTGCAGTGAAGTATTACAGGCGGAAAGGCCCTCACCCAAACTCCGCATATATCTCCGAAGCACTCGGATTCTGTTGTCCGAAAATAGCTCGTCGGTGGACCGAAGGCCCTCCTCCTCACATACTGACATCGACACACGAGGTGAAATTCCTACAAAGCAGTCCCTTCTCCCATCCACTGGCTGTGCGCCGCCTACAGTAGTACGTCGGCTAACTGAGAGGTTCAACAATAACGCTAAGCAACAGCTCCTAAGAATCGGGCCCGAACTCCCAAGGATTTGGAGATCCGCCAAATAAGATGGATTTCTGAACCGGTGATTTGCCGAGGATGATGGATTTCTAAAGCCCCTGTCATTGTAACAAAAGAGATCGTCAAAATAACAATCCTGTCCCTCAACTTTGTAATCAAAGCCCACTAACCCGTGTGAGAGGACAAGCTTTAGCTCACGCCCACGGAATGAACGATTGTGTATTCTTTCACACCATCCATCAAAAGCATCGTAATCAACTTTCCGAGCAAGAACGTGCACATATCTGATCCACTGAGCACCGTCCGCACAGCACGGGATGGAGACATCGCGGCCATCAGTAGCGCCACGCTTGCTCGCGTCAATCTTACACTGATGCATTATGTTGCAGGTGGAACCAGAGGTAAACAGCCTAAGGAAGGGTAACACAATTGGCTGATTTTGAGATGGCTGAGCATCGTCCCGCAAACTGTGGCTTGGGAATTTCTTCAACAGGTCTGTCATTTCGGACTGTCCATGAGTCATGTCACGGTTTTGGGAGATTTCCTGTGAACTAGGTGCAGTCATAAGCATGAAGGGTAGCGTCTGCTCATCTTTATGCTCATGACTACCATTCCTATCCTCAGATACTGATAGAGGATAAACAGGGAGATCCATGATAGTCAAAACTGACTGTTAGGACCTCCTCCAAAGAAATTGGAAATGCAGCACAGTCTACCAAAAAGCCTGAAAGAAATGCTTGTGCAATCGCTTGGAGAACCTATACGTATATGATGTTGAGCATATTGTTTCCATCGCAATTACTTCACCAGGTTTCAAACACCTAACCCCTCCTTTGTTCTCCTATTAATGCTACTCCTTACACGCGCCACGAAAAGTCTGACTGAAAGTGGTCAGAAGGCCATCAGAAGGCCGTCAGAAAGCGGTCAGAAACCGGTCAGAAGGCGGTCAGAAGGCGGTCAGAAGGCGGTCAGAAAGCGGTCAGAAAGCGGTCAGAAGGCGGTCAGAAGGCGGTCAGAAGGCGGTCAGAAGGCGATCAGAAGGCGGTCAGAAGGCAGTCAGAAGGCGGTCAGAAAGCGGTCAGAAGGCGGTCAGAAGGCGGTCAGAAGGTGGTCAGAAAGCGGTCAGAAGGCGGACACCGGTGCAGTCTGGTGGATTGCTCATGGTACCACTTAAGTGGAGGCAAAGGGATAAGAGAAAAGGTCCACACCATCAAGAAACTGCATGGGCTACAAACTGATGGTATTCTTTTCACGGTAAGGTGGTCATCAGGGTAGCCATTTCATGTCGGTACAACTCGAAGTGTAAGTCGAACCCGCTGGCATAGCTCAGTTGGTACACCCCTGAGCTGTTGGAATACAGACCTGAGTTCGAACTCCACAAGAAGCAGATGAGTAGAATACTACAATTCTGAATTACCTAGGGTCGGTCAGTTCAATGATGCCAACTCAAGACCGTTGCCCTTTTAAAAACGGAAAAGAAGGATAGCTGAGGGATCAGATAAAAGATCAACGCTCTCAAGGGCGTGCATGGAAAACTACTGACTCAGTCTGACGGTAATAATAATGGCAATTATGGCATTATATTTCACAGGTTTGGGAGCAGGTTTTCTTGGGATGCAAGGACCCATACACCTGCTGTGACACTAGGAAACCCCTTACATATCGCACGCAACAGTCTGACGATACCGCAGCTGGCCAGCGGCTGGATTCTACACAGTCCAAAGTATTTATCCAAGGTCAAGCAGTCACATCCTCTTCAACTGGTCTGAGAAAATTCAGTAGAGGTTTTCCTGCCAAGCAAGGAAAGCACAGAAACCAACTCATCTAGTTCACTTCCACATGAAATGTCCATAAACCTTCAGAGGGGAAATTCAAGGTCCAGTAGTCACACCTTCTCCAACAGGTCTGAGAAAACTCAGTCGAGGTTCCCGTGCCAGAATGTTCACCTTCCAATCAAGGAAAGTGCAGAAACCAACTCATCTAGAGAAAACTTGGAAATCCACCTCCGCTGTCTTCCCATGAAATGTCCATAAAACCTTCAGAGGGGCACTCGCAGCATCCAGCAACGTCGATTAACAATCAGTAACCTGTTGTTTACATGCAGCCACTACAGCTAAGGATCTCCAAGGCCAACATGATACACTGAGCTACCAGCACTGCCAAATCTGCCACCAAGAGAACAGGACGGGAGGAAAAATGTGATTCTGAGTCAGCTCCTCGGGTCATTGTTGACTCCTGCCACACTAGGGTTGAAAAGGTGATTGGACGGGAACTTCTGTTGTCTTTAGCAAGCAAGAATTTAGTTCAGATCAGTTATGTTTCAATTTCCAAACAGACTGGAGAATCGATGTCCAACCACAGTTAATCAACCATTACAGTTGCAAACAAACGAAAAGAGAGTGAGTCAGTGGGAGGGAGAGAGAGGGGGAGAGAGAGAGAGAGAGAGAGAGAGTGGCAGACTGAGGCCACAGTCTGTCGGGAAGGGGACAGCAACACATAGAGCAGAGTACATGCACACTTAGACCCAAAAAAACAAGTTTTGAACAAACAAGCAAAGCAAGTTCAACCTTCAAAACAGGACAAAATGGATCACTTCAAAACATGCCCACGCATAACCATAGCTAGAGTCTCCCCATCGCATCGACATTGCAAATCCTACCACGGGTGTCATCCGTCTGTGTGGACTTGTCAGGTAGGTACGCCATCAAGTGCATCTCGTCGAAAAGAGAGGCCACTGGCCCTGCCTCTCGTGATTTTCAGCTGAAGTCTCGTGCTTAAGTCTTGCCTATGCCTCCGTGAGGTCGCTTACCTCCAAAAACTAGAACGGCTAGAAAAGAAAAGGAAAGGAAAAAGAAAAAGTAAAGAAGAAATAAAATAGAAAATGTCGAATCACACGAAGTTCCGAGCATTCCTTCTTTCCAACGGAAGCAAAATAAAGGCGCAAGCGTCCACGCACAGTGTGCGAGTCGGTTTCACTATGCCGCCACGTGTCAATGGCGGGTACCTAAGCCCGCGTCTCAGCGGACGTACAAAAGATTCATACGAAAGCACCAAAAGACGCCCAGGGACCAAATAGAAAACAAGTAAACGAATTAAAACGAGTAAAAAACATGTCCTACCCAACTGTCAAGATGGATCTGGTCCTAACCAGATCCAAGTACCTTCGGCGATTCTGACTGCTGGAGGTATCTGCCCGCATCTCCTGGAAAGGTGTGTGGTACCTCCCGTCCGGGACTGTCTCTTTCCCTAGAAAACCCGATCTTTGGTTCGAGTCTGGGCAGACCCTTACATCCTTGGCACATAAGCACATACAGCCATTTCAGCAGAAATTCCCCCGTAACCTTGGCCAAACAGGCCAAGGCCCCGAGAGAGACCTCCGGGGGTTGCTTTCCGCAAGTGCATAGATTATAGGACCAACCGCCAATGCCACCGAAGTAAACAAGTACCACAACCTCTTCAAAGTTGCCAACAGCGCCCCTTTCTTCGTTCTTTTTTCCAAATAGCTCGAAAAATCTTGCATCGATCGATACCTGAGTGTGCCAACTGTTCGGAGTGTGTCCGTGTTTTTGGTGTCTTGTGCAAAAGGCACTTGTACCGGTTCAGACTGTAGATACATCCGACCCCCGATGACATTCAACGAGTTCGTGTCGTCATCCTTCCGTACGAGCTTGAGTCTTGGACCGTACACAGCCTCGAAAGCCGCGAGAACGTCCTGGGCCTTAGTTCCAGATCCCTCCTTACTGCAAAAGCCAACTATAAACGAAACGTTGTCAACCATCCTCCAACCCTTGACGAGTTTGCTGTCCGCACCTCGCAACTGCAGAAATTTACTTTCCGCCATTGCACAAGTCACAGTGGCAAGTACTGGGCTCATGGTTTTACCCATCAGAATTCCAACTACTCGCCTCTTGATTACTTCTCCACAAACCATGTACGCGTGTGAGAGGTCGTACACGACCATCTTGTAAATGTCCTCAATTTTGATCGTCACGTAGCTGGCTTCTGCTCGCCCCGTCTTGGACAGTAGACAATTCTTGCCTCTAGTCGCCACCTGTGTGCGAAGGAGCTCGAACACCGCATCTCTTACGGCCTCATGGGGTATCGAGGAGAACATCTCCTTGATGTCGTAGCAACTCCCCTTCGCCGATGTACACCCTTGTGCACTCATTGAAAGTCCCACGTTCAGCGCTTCCTCCTTCAGGACCTGCGTCGAGCTGAGGTGGAAGTTCAGTTGACAATCATATCTCGTGATGAGGCAATACAGGGCCCGAGCACACCTTCGCTGTCCAGCATAGCCAGATCGCTGCAGGCAGGGTGGATTGGACTCCAACGTTGCAGGTCTTTGTACGTAAGGATGATGTAAGTCTTGCCTAACGTTCCATCCGACTGTTGTAAGTCCAGCCTCCAAATAGACCCTCTTACATATGCCCAATACCGCTTCCTCAGTGCTTTCCACCTTTTCGTAGTCGGTGTTCCAAGTGAACATGACTCCAAAGGCGTGGCGGTAAAGCACGGGGCAGACAACAGGGCTGTCACCGTTGTTCCGATCGGCAGACATAAGTACTAACCCCGTGAACTGAGTTGCTCATCTTTGGACCTGCAAATCTGTCCATGTCTGTGGGTTATCCTTCGTGGACTTAAAACATTTCCCAACATCAATCTCGTCATCGAGGCCGTGCTTCAGATGTGCCGTTGCTGCGAGAACGGCGAGTCCTACTTCTCTTTCCTGGTTCGGTCGCCCATTTTTTGTCACATTGCTGGCATTTTGTACGAAGTGTGGCACCTCCGGCATGTCAGCGAATCTGGTATACACATGACCGTTGTGTTTCAGTAGAGGGAAACTTGAGCAAGGACAGAGCGTTGGAAAAGTGTGCACGAACTTCCTCTGCGTGTGTATTCACTTGCCTCCTACCGTTCTGTTCCTAGGAGAGAGAGAGACAGAGAGAGACAGAGACAGAGAGAGAGAGACAGAGAGAGAGAGAGAGAGAGAGAGAGAGAGAGAGAGAGAGAGAGATTTTGTCTATAGCAAACAGTTCAGATCACCTATGTTTGAATTTCCCAACTGGTAGGAGAATTGATGTCCAACCAGAGTTAATCAACAATTACAGTTGCAAACAAACAAAAAGAGAGAGAGAGAGAGAGAGAGAGAGAGAGGTTTTGTCTATAGCAAACAAGTTCAGATCACTTATCTTTGAATTTCCAAACTGATAGGAGAATCGATGTCCAATCAGAGTTAATCAACAATTACAATTGCAAACAAACAAAAAGAGAGCGAGTGACCATGTGAGAGAGAGAGAGTTGGCAACCAGGACTTTTAGGAATGGCTGTACCCAACCTAACCGCTGCCCATACCCACTGTATACCTGGCCTACCGGACCTTTACCCATCTCTACCTGCTCCAAAAGAAAAAGATGTTAACCCATACCTGCCCTACCTGAACCTCTTCAGACTGTAACTGCCCATACCTGCCCATGGACATTTGTTTTTCAAAACCACCCATGGCCACCTGAACCCAAACTGTTTGTTAACCACCCGTACCTTATGCAGCCTAGGTTTTAACCACCCGTACCCTACTCAGCCCAGGTTTTAACCACCCGTACCCTACACAGCCCAGGTTTTAACCACCCGTACCCTATGCAGCCCAGGTTTTCTTTACCCGTACCCACCCACAACTGTATGCACCCACTCGTAACCAGACGGGCCCATCTCCTGAGTCCTGAAATAGTGACGACTGCTGCAGCTGCCGATCACACCTGCAACGTTCTCCTGCTGGGTCACACCTGCGACGCCAGCCATGGAAGCAATGGAGGATGGACAATTACGAGCAACGAGGAGGATGACGGGTGAGGACGTGGACGCCAGGCGCATACTCCAGGGGGTAGTGGGAACAGGGAATGGAAGGGGGCGGGAGGCAATGGGCCTTGCTCCACTACTCATGAAATGTTGAAAATGAAAACGAATTTTCCGCTGGAACATGGGAAGATACATCGTCCTTTTGTTTTCTTCCTTAACGTGTCGATGAACCATTAAGAGTGGGATGGTCTCAAAGGGGGTGAATGCAGCTTAAGAATCGAAACTCCTAAGGGTAGTCACACACAAGGGCGGGATAGGTCATCAGGCTTAGGGCGAGGGAGTGGTAGTGAATCAAAACCAATGACCCTAATACATAGACCATCAAGGCGGGTAATGCTCGACAAAAGGGTGACACCATGCAGGGGCGACCATGAAAGGGGAGTCTGGAACAGGGTGGAGATATGCCTAATTGAAGGCATGCAATGGTCAGCACTAGGGTGATGGGGGCAGTGGGTGAGGGAAGCATGCACACAACTCACCGACTGCGGAGCGAGCCAGATCTGGGAGCAGGAAAGCCAAGATAACGCCACGGTCCCAATGGCTATGCAATACCAAGGGAGAGCCAAACTCAACGAGAACCAACTAGTGAGAACCATTATGCGACACATACAAAGGAATGCACACGGTGGGGTGGTGGTGCGTCCAAAGTGGCTGAAGCCAATAAGGTAGCTGAAGTCGTCGAAGTGGTCGATGACGTCAATGAGGTAAGGGCCAAGTCGATGTCGAAGCAGAGTTGCAAAACGCTGACATCCTGAAGAAGTTGATGGAGTACATGATAGTGTGAGTCAGTGATCGATAGATAGGTCGTGAGAGTGTCAATCATCAAGGCGCAAAGGGTGTCGACGAGTGCATTGTGAATGAGCGGAGGTATTTGTTTGTTGCTGAAAAACGACCTCAGAGAAAGCGGGCTCGTCCTCAGCAATCTCCTCAACCGAAGGAGGAGAGAGAGGGTTAGTTGGCTGAATACGAGCATGCATCTCAGCACGACAAGCACGATCATAGGCACGCACCAACATCCTGGCGTGCTCCAGGTGTTGAGGGGCTCCCAAGTAGCCTCCTCATCAGGATAACCCTTCCCACGCACAAAGTATGTGATGAGTGGAGGGGTATCCTCGGTAACTTGGCGAGATACGATGTCGAAAACGACAAACTCCTCGTGACCGTCCACCATGATAACTAGAGCGCGCTCGTAAGGGCGTCCGACAAATCACTCGGACGGGTTGCGATGGACCTAACAAGGAGACGTGGTAAACATCATTTACGTGAGTCTATCGAAGGTTATCGGGCAGCTTCACACAGAAGTTGACCGGACTAGCGACAGTATTAGAACCGACGGCCTGGAGGATGCAGCATGAAATGAAGAAGCAACGCCTGAACTCGCGAAGCATATCCGTTTCGAGTTGCAAGTGGCATGCGTCGACGAGCACATCGTCACCGACTTTGAATGGATGATCCATTTGCGATCGGTTCGCTTATGTGGCCATGCGAGTCTGGGAGACGGATAGACTCTCGTCTGCGCGCGTCATAATCATTGTCAAGCGTCAAGCGCAAGACAACGAGTGTCTGGGTGCAACCACAATGGTCGCAGAAAATCCGCGAGTACGCAAGGGTGGTAGCCAAGGTCGCAATAGAATGGCGACATCCCTGTGGCTGGCGAAACGGCGTGGTTGTACGCAATCTCCATGTGGGCTAATTGTGCTGACGGTGAGGGGACAGTGGTTGAGGTACGTGCATTGGGGCGACAGAAGTCGGGGCCGGTGCAGGGGTAGGAGTGGGAGCAGGTTGTGGGCCGTAACCACTGGCAGGGGGACCAGTAGATGTGGAGGCGACGACTGCAGGCAACTATGGAGTGACGAGGTAAGAAGGGAGAGGAGGGGGAGCAGGTCGAGGGAAGCGAACCTGCATGATAGAGGTGGAAGGGGTAGAAGACGAGGAAGAAGGGTGAGCAACGTGTGAAGGGTGAGGTTGTCACGAGGTAAGAATCCTTGCCTGAGTCTGCGTAATGGTGGCCTGCAGAGTAGCCATTTGCTAGGTGCGCGGGGTCGGAGGTGGAGTCGTCGTAGAGGGTACGCAAGTACGGGGAGTAGTAATGAATTGAGGGGTGCCCTAAGGTGGGAGTAAGGAGATAGGAGGAGGGAGAGCTCTAAGTCATAATGCCATGACCGGTGCAGAGAGCTTGGAATGCATCTTTGATGCCTTGGGTATTAGCTACAACTTGTATTCATTCAGTCATTTCATTTCGGTTGAATTATTGGACCTTCTTTCTAAACATTGTTACTTTTTTATTCAGAACCGGGATGGGTAGATGAGCCTGCATGGCCAAATATCGATATCTAGGTGGCAACATATACGACAATGGCGGAAGCGATAGGGGCAGTGGGGGCCGATAAAGGTGCCGCAATAGACGGGGTGGTCTGAGCGGCAGCAACACTCACCACTGATGAGGGTGAGTGTTGAGCCTGAACCGCAGAGGAGGGACAACCACCACGTCTGCGTGTCTGGAGTCATGGGGAACCGGACTGGGAGTCGGTAGGGGATGGAGTGTGAGAGCGGTGGGAGGAGCGATGAGGAAATCCCTTGAGGCGGTTGACGTCAAGGGTGAGCGCATTGAGTTGCACCCGTATGGGTCCAAGCGTATCAAGGCACGCTTGCATGGGTGCGAGGAGGGCCGCGAGGATGATCTCAAGGTCCATAAGGGCCTAACTGCAAATCGCTGGCTGAATGGGCGCCTGATAGGTGGATGGCACCGTAACGATCCCGTCGGACATACTCTCGTCTGTGTGCGGTGGAGGAAGGGGGGTTGACATGGTGGGAGGTAAAGAAAGAGGTAGGGAAAGAGATGGTTGGTGTGCGGGGAAAGGGGTCCACTGTTAACCGGGTTTTGGGGGGAGGATTAGGGTGGAGTAGCGGTAACCTAATCAAAGACAGAGTAACAACCATGGAGAGGAGGGGGAAGGAAAAATAAACAAAAATAATGAATTCTTTATATAACAATATAATAAAATAAATAACTAAAGATATAAGCAAGAGGTCAGGAGAAAAGGAATATTAATTTTTTGGAACTTTCGGCGTCATTTCTCCACCCCCAATCGGGTGAAAATGTGCCAAGAGAAGAGGAAAGACACTAAATTTTGCAAGTTAAAATTTTCAGAAAAATAAAGAAATAAAGAATTCACGAAATAAATAAATGAGGAGGTGGAGGAACGTGAAGAGAAAACTAAGTTTCGGATTTTTCAAATATTTTGGCAGTATTTCGTTACACCCATGGGGTCAAAGTGTGCCAAATGACTGAGTAAAAGGAAAAAATTTACCAGCACCTCGCCATCCCCAAGGGCTCAAAATGTGCTGGAAAAAAATACCCCCAAGAGAAAATTTTGGCAGCAATTCGTTACCCCCAAGGGGTCAAGATGTGCGCCGCAAGCAAGAATGGTCAAGTCCTCACCAGATTTGAGGGTGCCGCAAAAAAAATCGGATTTTTCAGAATAATTACAAAAAAAAAAAAAATCAAGAAAATGAAAAAAGGAGGTGAGAAAATAATTTTAATTTTTGGTAGAAGGAAGAAAATATAAATCAAAGAGAAGGACAAAAGAAGAAAAAGTGAAGATTTTGAAGTTGGGGTGGGGGAAAGAGGTGAGAAAGAGGTAGGAAAAGTGAAAGAGAGGTGAGAAATAGAGAAAGTTTGCGATGGTATAAGAGGGGGGATGATGGGGTTGTAGTAGGGGGAAGAAGGAGGGTGAGAGAATGGGAGGATGGGAAAGGTGAAAAGGAGAAGGGAAGATTAGTGGAAGAGAGTGAGTGAGTAAAAAGGAGAGGAGAGAAAAAGATGGTGAAATGAGTGGAGAGGGAGAGGTATGAGAGAGCAGTGGGAAGGAGAGGAGAGAAGTGGACAAAAGAAGAGAGGAAAGTGAGGTAGGGTGAGGGATTAGTGGTAGAGTTAGAAAAAGATGATTACAGGCTAGAGTGGAGAGAGAGAAAAGGGTTGGGAGAGAGTAGATAGTGAGTAGGGAGTAATACCAGGCTCTTCGCTCGTTGAACTCCACTGAACTCTCTCCGCTCGCTGTTCGCTGCTCTCTAATCGTTGATGGGGGGGGGGGGGGGGGGGGTAAATAGCAGACGGGGAACTATTGAACAGCAAGGTGCCACACTCTCAGTTCGTACTAAGAATTTGGCCAGTGTGTTAAGACACTGGCTACGCACGCGGATAACAACATCGTGCCACCGTTTGGCCATTGTGTTAAGACGCTGGCTACGCACGCTCATAGCCCGCAGCTGTGCGAGTTTAAACCCTTGCAAATGCACTCCTGGATCTTCATCATATATAATCCAGAGCGAGACGAAGCGGAGCAGCGTGGGCACATGGGCGTGCAGCGGCCTTGGCCATGCCGCTTGCGCACACGCGTCGTGATGACGCTCTCCTTTTTCGCCACATGTACGTCTTTGGGCGCTTCTCCTTTTCCCGCTGTTTCCCGTGTACATCTCTGGGTGCTGCTCCTTTTCCTAGAAAACAAAATCCCGCTATCAGGATTACACCATTTTTCCACACTTGTGGGAAAGGGTGGGTGGGAGCGGGGACCGTTGTGAGGAAACCCGGGGAGGGGCGCCTACCTTTCGCTGAAGCCAAGGGCTACGGCGCCTGTCACTCGCCGCGCCCGCTTCCGAGGTCCTCAGCGACCAGCAGGGTTCGAAGTCGGGAGCGTCCTGTCACGCTCCCTTTTTTTTTCTTTTTCTTCTTTTTTTGTAATTTAGCAGCTTCGATCAGCAAGGTGTTCCAACAGTCAACTGGTATCGCTCAACAGTACGTTTCAGCAACCAATTAATAATTCAGCCAATTGGTATCGCTCAACAGTACGTTTTAGGAACTAGGGAGATACAACAGTCAACCGGTGTCACACAGCAGCGCGTTTCATCAGCCGATGGATAATTCAGCCACCCCATGCAATGGTGAGTTTTTAGCAGACAACTGGGAATTGCAACTAGGCCGCCACAGCAAGTTTCACAGTCAACTTTGGATGAGTCACCCCACTCTCTCTTTCTCTCCCATTCGCAGTTCTCGCTCCCTTACTCACGCTGTTTTCCCTCCCTCAGTCTTGCTGCTCTCTCTCTCTCACTCTCGCTGTTCTCTCTCTCTCACTCTCGCTATTCTCTCTCTCTCACTCTCATTGTTCTCTCTCTCTCACTCTCGCTGCTCTCTCTCTCTT
>BFEA01000646.1:218534-241890 GCA_003427395.1 Chara braunii
GTTTTCTGCCTTCCCTTCTCACCTAATCTCACTCTTCCCTCAGTACTCTGCTTCTCTCCCGGCATACGCACACTAGCATTGTGTGTCTGACCAGATCTGCATTTCGTACTTACTGCAAAGAGAAAGCCTTTACGAAGTATCTYGCCRCTTCTTCTCACCGCATGACAAGGCGATACCCATATACCAGTCTTCAGTGCGCTGGGGCGCTGCTGTGTCATCAACCAAATCCCTCTCTCACACTCGCACCCTCAATAACACTTCCCCCTTCGTCTTCCTGCGTAACCGCGTGGGCGCCGATGTCTTCGCCTCGAGCTCGTCTCGCACCCTGTGACTGCCTGCGACTCTGCGGTGCCCTGCGTACACCTCGCACGCTTCCCCAATCCTCCTTCTGTCAACTGTCCGAGCTTGCCTTTCGCGCTGGGCACTTCGTGCACATCCCCCCCATAGAATGACTGGTTCCTCCCTATATCCCCTTCCGTTCAGCTCTCGGCCTTGTTTTCACCCAGGGCGCTCAGAGAAGGCCACAGTCCTTCGTTGTTCCCAAACCGCTCGGGCTGGGCCCCGGTCAATCGCAGCACCCGGCACCCCCGACTGCGCCCGCTTGATGACCATTCCCAGATCAGTACTTCGGGATCTCAATTTCCCTTTTCAGACCTGAAGGCTGACCCGCGCAAGTGATAATCGTAAGAGGCCACAGAGAGCTCCAACCATCTGAGCAGCAGGTATGCCTATACCGAAATCTGATAATGGTACAGTGACCCACACCGCACTGATGGCGCACCGATCCTGAACAAAGCTTCCCTGTTCCATAGTGTGCCGTGGAATGTAGCCACACTGGTGTAATCCCAAACCTGAACCTGAGTGCCGCACCCATACMAAATCACCACCGAAACCTGCACCTTTGTCAACGTCGAGGTAGTTTCGGCCTGAAAATGAACCAAAATAGTATCCCAGGTCTGAAATAATCCGCAGCGCTGGTGCGGAACCTGAAATGAGTTACCGTAGTGGTTCGGGTCCTGGAGATACCCCCTTCGGATGGTCCCGAACCCAAAAATAGGTCGCATTGGTGAATACATCAGCGTAGTCATCCCGAACGTGAAATAGACTGGCGTAGTAGTCCCAAAGCTGAAATAAACCGCCATAGTGGCACCAAACTTGGAATAAATGGCCGCAGTGATGGTGCCGAGCCTGAGCTAAATACCCGTGATAGCGCCGAACCTGGAATAACCTACCGTCCAGGTTCCGAACCTGAAATACATCGTCATAGTGGCTCGAGACCTGAAAGTAAGCCACCGTGGCGGTTCCGGCCCTGAAACAAATTGCCATGATGATGCTGATCCTGAAATAAATAGCCGTGATGATGTCGACCCTGGAAATAAATCACCCTGGTGCCCGAACCTGAAGTACGCCGATACCGGCTCAGGCCGAACCTCACACATGTCCGGTACCGAACCTGACATCATGCTGCCGGTCCAATGTAACACGATCCCACGCTGTCCATATCCATGTGGTCATCGTCCGTACCGGCGGGCTCAGTAAGGTTAGTAATCAGGTAAATAGGGGACGCGTCATAGAGAGTTTCGATCATCGGGAGATAGCAAAAAAAAGTTAGAGCTCAGGGAATTKGATCAAATCTGGGTTCTGAGCTGACGGTGGGTATCCCAAGCAAAACCAGACCAGGCATCGAATAATCRTTAGCTCCTTTTTGTTCCATCATTTTTAATCGTTCTCCCTTTTCCTTAATTCTAATGTCTGCAATAGTGAATTAGCC
The DNA here is from genome assembly GCA_003427395.1 of Chara braunii. Lineage (NCBI taxonomy): Eukaryota > Viridiplantae > Streptophyta > Charophyceae > Charales > Characeae > Chara > Chara braunii. Next base: position 220,306 of record BFEA01000646.1, read on the forward strand.
GTAGGTTCACCAAAAGTGAATTCTGAAGGAGTTTAATCAAATGGTTGAAATTCTCTCTTTTCTTCTCTCCCCTACCATTTTAAATCCTTTTCTCTGGTTTTCTATTTCATTGCCGGAAACCTAAAATAACGAGGTATTTTCCTCAAAATTTAAATGCCGCAAAAAAAATAAGGGAATTAAGGGATATTACGTTTTTTCTCTTCCCTCCTACTGTTCCCAATCTTTTTTCCCATCTTTAGTTTAGGTAAAAAAAAAGACAAAAATCTGAGGCCTCATTTCGGCCCCGGTCGTATGCCGCAAAAACGTTGCAGCGAAGTCAGTTCCCGCGATGCCTCTCCGCAGCAGGCCAATCCGAGTCTAGCTCTCTAAACAGCCGGGAATGACAGTCCCTAGATGCGTCGAGTGTGGCCACTTATCTCGCCATCTTTGAGGATTACTCGTAAGGCTCAGTGCGCCTAGAATCAGGGGCACCCTGAGTTCCCCTAATTTTGCTGCCTGGTCATACGAGAGCACCATCAAAACACGGCCTCGTCCCTGAGCCTAAGTCCCAAAACTGCAGATCTCAGGCGGCGCACTGCTTGCGGCCGCCTGACACCGTTCCCACTCTGATACCAGTGTGAAGGACCCGCCGGGATGGCGGTCCGTCAGGATGGCGACGAAGGGGATGAGGATGAGGGGGATGGAGAAGGAGCTGGATGGGACAGCGCAGCTCCGACGCAGACTCAACACACACGTACTGCAAACTGTGCAGATGAAGAATGAATGGAAAACAGACTGCAGCTGGGGTATACCCCCAAATGATGGACTGATTGGAGTGGACTGGACTGGCCTGGTACCGATAGTGGTACCAGGCAGGACTGGACTGAATTGACTGAGCACACGGCCTGTAGGGTCAGGCCATGGCCTGGTCCCACAGGCCGAACAGGCAAAATAGCCATATAGTCCTGGCTCTAGGCCAGGGCAGCCAGAGGGACGCTGCAATCAGCAAGCAGGATTGGACCACCATTGATAAATTTCTTTTTTTTTTTTTTCTTTTTTTTTTGTATAAAGAATTTCTCGATTTATGCGTGTCATCCTTGCGCAGGGGCCATGCTAATCTTCTCTGTATCGTTCCAATTTTAACGGATGTCCCGAAGGACTACCATTGATAAATTTCATCGGCGGCCCGTTTTCCATTTTGGGCGTTTTGTTCTGCCGGTGGCTGATATATGGGAAAGGTACTGATGGTTTAAGAGCAGACCTGCTGAGGAAGATCAACTGCTTTCGCATGGACTGGCGGGGTGGCGAGGAGGAGGCCCTGGGATGGATGGCATCAATTGAGTGGGACGGCTGCGAGAGCCAGTTGTTCAGAACCTGGCCCCCTGTAGCAGGAACTTCAGATTGAGATTCAGGGATTCGATTTGGCTGAAGATTGATGCCTCCACCCTCCTTCGTCGGCCTGCGGATTTTCCCATCCCCTTCCCCCCGCATACCCAAGCTCTGGGCCTTGACTTTCCCCCAGATGTTGGTGCTTTCCCGCAGGTTGCAGTGTTACGGAAAGGAGGAGGAAGAGAACAGGACCTGAGGCAATGCTGCTTGTGCTTTCAGTTTATCTGGCACAAGGCTCAACTAGGAAAGAGTATAGGATTGAATGCCTGAATCTGGATGTGTTTGTGGTAAGCTGCAGAAAATTGAGATTGAATGTCCAGATGCAGGAGCTTAACGCAATCCTCTTTGGTAGTGGGAGCTCGCCCCAGGGGACCCAGGTTAGGTTGAAGAGGCAGAATTGCATTGTCCACAGTGCTACACACCCTGGCAGTAAATTCCCTGGGAGACCAAGGCAATCAATGCTGCAGGGCACATCTTGATCAGATCATTCTGAATGGGTTTCATGCAGGCGCTGGTCCCCACCAATAGAAGGGAGTCATTCAGCGCAGCAATCTACTATTGGAGGGGGGTCTTATCTCGTCTCACAGTAGCCCTGACAGATGTCTCATAAAAAACAAAAAAAAATGTTTCGTTTATTAAAAAAAAGGACGACGGTCTTTAAGTATCATCATTGAATTGATTGGCCCCAGGTAATTCAGTATGACTATCCTGATTATTTTGGTTGCATCTGGATTCGAACTCAGGTACGTATTTCAACAGGTCATTGGTGTACCAACTGAGCTAGGTCCGTTGGCTGGATTACAACAATGGAACCCCCCCCATCTTGTCGATTTCTCTCCTCTTCCTGGATCCAGGTCCCACTAGCAAAGAGGATTGGATTTGACACCCGAATCTGGACTTCATCACGGTGTTTGTTAGAGAGGTGCAGAAAATTGAGACTTAACTGCTTTTCTGCATCTCTGCATAGAACACATCCAGTTTCAGGAGCTTAATCCAATCATCTTTGCCAGTGAGAGGTTGTCCCTTCTGTGCTGAGCCTTCTCTGACATTCTCTCTTTCTCGGACTTGGTGAAGTATACCTCGGTGTCCCCGAGATAGTCGACTGTTTAAAAAAAAAAAAAAAAAAAGAATTCAAAATTTAGAAAAGAATGTTTGTTGAGATCTAAATTGACAATGTTTGCAAATTGCAATAACCCATGCTGATTGCCTCCTGGAAAGTCTGAGGGCATTACCGAGCCGCACTCAGACTCAGGCCGAAGGGGCAAAAGACCCCACATAAGGATTCAGGGCCTGTGCGAGTTACAGTTGACTAAAGTCAACTGTCGGATTCCCAACAGACAAAGTCAAAGCGTACCCAGCCTAGGCCGCCGGTCAGACGCACACACTTGTTTGTATGCAGGTACCCAGACAGCATCAGGACCAAGGGGATCAGATTCTGCAACTGTACAATCCAGGCCCTCGGCTGTGAGTCAATCTGTACGACTGTGGAAAGGGGACCTGAGGCCAGACAGCCTCGCCAAATGCTACATAAGGCTGGGTCTCCGGGTGGTCAACATTCAGTCTTGCTATGCTGCTTTGACACTGGCTCGACTCTGACTGGACGCTGGCATTGAAGCTGGCTCGACGCTGGCTCGACGCTGGCTCGACGCTGGCTCGACGCTGGCTCGACGCTGGCTGTGCGCAGGCACTGTGGACGACGACGCGGGACTGTGGCAGCGTGCTGGCGTTTTCTGTTCTGTGCGCCAGGCATTGCTGATGTGGCGCTTCCACCTGTCTACCCTGCTGATGTGGAGCATGCCACTTGTCTACATTGGCGATGTGGCGTATGCCACTTGCCTACATTGCTGATGTTGCGCATGCTACTTATCTACATTGCTGATGTGGCGCTGCCACCTGTCTACATTGTGCTGCTGATGTGGCGCTGCCACCTGTCTACATTGTGTTGCTGATGTGGCGCCACCACCTGTCTTCATTGATGATGAGGCGCACGCCACCTGTCTCTGCGTCTGACATGGCATTGGCCACGCTGTCTACATGAGGTGACTGGTTGTGACAAGGAGGGAGATCAGAATCTGTGGATGATTGGGATCGGGTACTCACCTGAGGTTGACGTCGTTACCGTATTCTGCTGTCGTCTTCTTGGTCTTCACGAGAAAAAGAGTGCCACGTGGCACTTCTGGGTGATCAGGACTTATCATACTTGTTATCATATACTGGTTGATGACGTGGAGGCGAGAGGAAGCCCGGAGAAGAAGTGAAGTTTGATTGGATCACTCTTGTGTGATCATTGTTTATCTCTTCCACCTTCTCCTCTGTCTCTCCTCCCTCCACTCTCTTCGTCTATTGGTAACGAGATACTGTTTCAGATATCACCTCACGTTAACTGGAGACTTTGTGCAGATCTGAGACTACTTGCGCTTTGACGTCTGATGAGTATCTGCCAGACTGGGTTCATTACAAAATAGATGTTCCCCCCCCAAAAAAAACAACAACAACAACAACCGCGAGGCCGTACGATCATCTTGACAGCTCATGATCGAGTGGATCAAATTTGTTTGTTCCCCCTTTTTTTTGCCTTTTTTTAATTAATATTAAGAAAAAAAGATTTCGAACGTATCTCAGGTATCTGGACGTCATTGTGGGTCTAAATTAAGCTGATCCTGACATTAGAGGATTCCGGTCAGGATGATTGTTTTCTCTTTTTTCAAGTTTTTTAACTTTTTTTTTTTCCCTTTTTTTTCTTCGGACCTTTTCCCTACCATTTTCTCTATTTGTGCGTGTCATCCTTGCGAGCAGAAATTGGAGCTGATACAGAAAACAAAGAGGGGCAAAAGAATAATAATAATATAAAAAATCAACCAACCAATTTTAATTAGCTGAAAGCTAAAAAGGTGGGTTATTGCTCTTTGCCTGGAATAAAATTTTGCCCACAGTCCGAGAGAAACCTTCCACGAAATCAGAAATCCTACTTCAACCCTTATTTGACAACCCCCTTATCCTCCAGGAAGACTTCTCAGTGATCTCACCCTTCTCCGCAGGTGACCGAAAAGGCAGCTTTGGCAGGAGATCTCCAAAAATACCGAGACTGCGCAATCTCCGACGCAACTTAAGCAAACTTCTTGCTGCCATTCCACCAAACTGGGAGGTCATGCTCAAACAACCAGGGCCTCTGTGCGCGTACACAACACCTGGTTCAGGAGAATAGGAAACGAAAACTGCGTCTGGAGAACTGTAGGCCCGGATATACCCCCAGGGATCAAGGTTCAGAAATGGTCATATTTTCCGATAGGACCACACAGAACCAACCTCTAAATCTCATGGAAGAAAAGAGCATCCACCTAGACGAGGATTGGAACCAAGTGACAGAGGTCTGACTCAGAGTTTGGACCAGATTTGACAAAACTGGCAAAGAACATGATTGCATTTTGGACAGAGAAGCGGATACCAATGCAGTGGACCCCTTCCTTTTGGGCTGGGGGCTTCAAAGTGAGGGAATCCAAATCGACTTTGTGCCACTGAGACAATACAAAACAAAAAGTTTAACTGGAATGTCGGCTCAGAGGGAAAAGGCCCAAAAGAAACCTGTCAGGGTTGCAGCCGAAAGATGCAATCAAACATCCACTGTTAATCAAATGACAGAAGGTAATATCTTGAAGGTATGGAAACAGCTAAAGGAATTACCCAAACAAAGAGTTCCAAGTCGTCTATGGACGCAATCAATCTAATAGATCATTGGATATAGTACCGTCCCATCTGCAGAGTGGCTGATTTCTAAACAGATGGAAATTCCTCGAAACTGTTCGAGATGTAGGTGGGGGGCCTGGGAGTCGACACGACACGACACCTTTGGTTTCGCTGCCCATTTTCCCTTCGGATTTGGCAGTGGTGGACTCGGAGGAAGCATTGGCACGCCTTCTCTGCTCAGCCTGGTTCCTTTCAGTGGACAGATGATTGGATTGAGACAAGGATAAGCCCAGCGGTACAGAATTACTCATCAGGGTGGGGATACGTGGGGGACAAGTTTGTCAAGGCATCATCATCATGAGCGCCGTATGGCACTCCCGGAATATTGCACTATTCAAAGGAGAACTTCCTGGCAAAGGCCAGATGCAGGCTCAGATCCGGAGGCAGACGCGCCTTACAATGATCCTGCTGGACCATAAACGTAAAGGTCCGATCATTCGGTTCTCAAAGACATGCATTGGGGTACAAAATACAAGCTGGCTAAGTGAGATAGCTACCAAAGAGTGATCTTGGGACCATGGTTGGGTAGCAAACTGTAAACTTTGTCAGCTAGAAAGCCTGCAGGGTGCAGAACTGCTCTGAGTTCTTCTATTTCCGGCTCCCTTCAACAGCAGTACATTAAAAAATGCAGAGTTTCATCCTAAGGCTAAGGCTTTCATTGCTTCCAGTGGAACTAGATAAACAAATGCAGATCAGACAGCCGCCAGGCTGAGAGGTTCTACAGGCAGAGGTTAGGGTCCTCCCTGAGATAAATAACGGGACGCTGGACCCGTTTTCCAGACCGTTAGGTTATCTACAAGTGAAGCCGAGCAATGCTCTCGGTAACTGGTTACTTGGCCCTCTGGGTAGACTGTGGGGACCACAGCCCCGATTCCTCACTCTTTTTTTTTATAAGGGACGCTGGGCCCGGTTCAGCAAAGAGGAATAGATTTAATGCTTCCATCTGGACGTGTTTTTGGAGAGGTGCAGAAAATGGCTATCGATATGCTTTTCTGCATCTCTGCAGAGAAATCCAGGTTCAATCCTCTTTGCTAGGAGGACCTCGCCCCTGGACCATCATTGGTAGCAAGAGGAAAAACAATGAGGAGGAGGAGGAGGAGGAGGGGGAGGCAAAGTAAGAAGACGAGTAAGATTTCTGCATCTCTGCAGAAAACAGATCCAGATTCAGGCGCTTAGTCCAATCCTCATTGCTAGTGGCACCTCGCCCCTTGGACCATCATGGGTAGCAGAAGGAAAAACATGAAGGAGGAGGAGGAGAAGTAAGAAAAGAAGTAAGAAAAGGAGTAAGAAAAGGAGTAAGAAAAGGAGTAAGAGAGAGAGGAGGAGGAGGAGGAGGAGGGGGAGTAAGAGAAAGAAGAGGAGGCGGAGGTGGAAGAGGAGGAAGAGGAGGAATAGGAGTAGGAGGAGGAGAAGGAAGACAAGGAATAAGAGGAGGAGGAGAGTACAAGTCAACTCATTCTTGACAATCATGGACGGAATGTAACCGGAATCGTGGACAAATTCATCCAGGGATCAGAGGAGGAAGAGGGGGATCTTCACCCCCATCAGCAGCTGAAAAATATCCTCTTGAGTCATTTGTTCTGCTTTTTCTTTATTTTCTTGCTCCGTTTTTCTGCACACAGGATCTTCACCCCGGAAGCGAACAAAGATTTTTTTATTTTTATTTTTTTGGACCATTTGTCGATTTATGCGTGTCATCCTTGCGCAGGGCCCATGCTAATCTTCTCTCTCTGTATCGTTCCAATTTTAACGGATGTCCCGAAGGACTTTTTTTTTTCTTTCAAAAAATGCAAGAAATAAACAAGTGAAAAACAAAAAAGAGGAGAGAGGTCGCAATCAAATATAGAAGGAAACGGAAGCAAGGATTCAGTCTCTTTCTTTCTTTCTCTTTTTCCAGCCTCTTGTTTAAAAGGGTTTCGATTTAAATTCAATTACAATTTAAATTCAATTACAATTTAAATTCAATTACAATTGAAAAAGCAGACGGAAAGAAAGACAAGCCTATTGATGAGTCATCGCTTGCGCGCGTGTATCCGATAACGGAATCCGATCCGATCCAATAACGGAATGGATTTTATTTTATTTTTAAATGAAAAAAAGGGAATGGATTTCCGTTCCGTTATTCGATACCGTCATCGCGCTTGCGTGTCTCCGACAACGAATTTAATACCACACACACCCAAAGTGCAGTGCACCTGGACACAAAGAGTAATCGTTCTGAACCCAGAAGCAAGAACACGGGAAGGACAGATCAACCAGACAATGAGATACACACAGAGAGAGAGAGAGAGAGAGAGAGAGAGAGAGAGAGAGAGAGAGAGAGAGAGAGAGAGAGAGAGAGAGAGAGAGAGAGAGGTCTTCCTGATTTTCCAGATGCTCAAAGTCCAAGGATCTTCTCTCGCTGATTTTTCTCCTATGATTGACAATTCATTTATTTTAATTATTAATAAATATATTTGGTCACAAAGCGTCCATGTTCCTTTTTTTTTTCTTTTTTTTTTCTATTAGGATCCATGTTCCACTCTCCATCGTCAATTGTTTATAAATATTTCGCTCCCTTTCTTCAACCCATCCAAAGGTTTATATTCCATTCTCCACCTCTCTCTCTCTCTCTCTCTCTCTCTCTCTCTCTCTCTCTCTCTCTCTCTCTCTCTCTCTCTGCCTCATTTTTCGTGTTCAGAACAACGACCGCAAGAGTGGCTGGTTCAATGTCGGCCATATATAGAATCCCCGCCCAGACCTATGCGAGTAGTATTTTTTCGACTAAGATCGAGACGTGATTGCCATCAGATACATCCCACACGGGCCGTAATTGCGGTCAGATGCATCCACGAAATCCTCGTGCGAGTATACTCTACATCCTGGTACTAGTTGACTCTCCAGTCCTATCCAGTCCGAGAACAATTTTTATTTTTTTTTCGTGAAGTAACGATTTTTCCTTTTTCAAGTCCGAGTTTCTGTTTCTGTTTCTGTTTCTCTTTCCTAATTCCGAGCATGATTTCGCTTTATATCAAGTCAATTTTTTTTATTATTATTATTATTTTTTGTAAGCCCAGGGTGTTGTGGAGACCAAGGACCAGACCCTTTTCTTTTATTCGGTCCCTTAAATCCCACCGTGCTAAGTTAGTAACTTAGTCCTTCTCTTCTTCTTCTTCTTTTTTTTTTTTTTCTGTTTTTTTTTTTTTTTTTTTTTTTTTTTTTTTTTTTTGTAGTCTTTCTAAACCGGACACAGAGAGAACTAAGAGAAGCGGCGAAGAGTAGCAATCCCGCCATCGCTGTGAGAGAACGCTGGCTATGGAGCGAGGCTTACCTCCTCCTCTCTTCCTCCTCCTCCTCCTCCTCCAGGTGAGTTGATTCCCAAAACGTCAGCTTTGTTCGGGGAGGTCCAAGTTTCAGAGCCGTGCGGCTTCCTTAGCGAAGTTTTCGTGTGCGACGACGGGCGACAGCGTGCGACGAGATACTCCCGCTATTGCTCCGCAGTGTCCGCAGTAATTCTTCTGTGGGTCAAGTTTGACACCTGTCCCGCTTCTGTCGGTGCCCAAGTCTTCGTGTGCGACGATGTGCCAGGTGCGAGAGCTTGCGACGAGGTGCGACGAGGTGCCGAGGTGCGACGAGATACTCGTGGCCAGGGCTCTGCCGCTTCGCCCGCACTGACACGCTGACATCTGTCGCGATTTATTTTCTGCGCGTTCTCTTTCATTTTCCCGCCACGAGCGCCGGGGGAGAAGGTTCCACCAGTAGCTGCGCCTCCCTGACCCCCACCGGCGGCCCCACCCCATATCTCTGGCTACCGGGGTCTCGGCCCACATGGGCCGTGTAGTTCAGTTTTCTACAAATGTGTGACTCCAAAAGGCGGGAAAAGAAGTTCGGATAATCTTCTTGTTTAATTTCTTTCATCTAGTGCCTTACGGAATCGAACTCAGGTCTTCCTTGGAACAATTTATGGGTGTGCCACATCGCATTCCTCCTATTAGGGCCATAGACATGTCTCATCTAGTGCCATTAAGAATCGAACTCAGGTCTTCCTTTCAACACATTATGGGTGTGCCACATCCTATTCCTCCTATTGGACAGACTAGATCCTTGGGGCCCTAGACATGTCTCTGACAAACCAAATCTGGCCTTACCTTCCCCCTGCATTCACTGAAGAGGAAAATCCCCTTACTAAAAAAAAACTCGTAGAAAACTACAACGCCCATGCCTCTCCTGCCATCCCCAAAGTGACCCCAACATGACACCCCAACCAATCAAAAGAGGAGGCTGCTGGCTCCCCTTCCAAAAGGGCGGTTTGTGTAATCCTACGGGGTGTGATGTACTAGTTTCCGGACCTGCGCCATCTTCCGGACCCTTCCCTTTTTCCTGTGTTTTTCAGCATCCAGAGGTGTACAGTTCGACCCCGAGACCCCTTCCCCCCCCCTCTGCTGTCTGTGCTCGATTAAAGGTACCTTGCGGGAATCTGTCCGCTCTTTTTTCTTTTCTGATTAAAAATGCATGGGAATTTCGCGCGCCTTAGCGAGCGCGCTTTGAATTTGGCTTGGCAGTTAGAAATCCCGGAATTATCGGAATACCGCGCGACCTTCCGTGCGCGAATGTGCTCGGCCTCGACCTTGAAGACTCTGGGAAATTCTTGTACGAATGTGAATCGACGGGAGATTTTCTTTCCTGCGCTTGTTTTGCGCACGGATATGGTACTTTCAATTTTGAATTAGCATAGGATTGGGAAAAACTGCAACTGTTTTGGTGCCCATTTTTCTCTTGCCGACCGGCGCCATGCGAGCAACCTCCCTCCTCCTTCCTCCCTTCCGTCCCTCGCACCATCCTTCTCCACGCGCGTACGCTTTCTCGCATCAGCCCCCCGTAACTGTTTTTCCCTCCCCTTTCTCCACGCGCGCCTTTTTTTTCCTTTCTTCTTTTTGCTCATCTGAATTTTGGACCCGTTTCGTGCTATCCTTCGCGCTCCTCTTCTTCCCGCTCTAAAAATCCGCGCTCGAAAACCCAGTCGATCCTCCCTCCCTATCTAACCAAGGAGAAGCGCCGTGTAAGTTCGTACTAAACGACGATTCTGATTGGTTGAGGTCGAGTTAGGAGGATCAACATGGCTTTCGATGGGCAACCACTCGCAAACTCCCATATTCCCTCCTCTGCCTCCCCATTCACCCTTCTTCGCATCTCTCTCCCTTCTCGCAACTATAAATTCCGTCGGCGCCCCCGCAAAACTCTCTCTCAACTCATCGGCCAACTTCTGGGAAGTAGTGGCTAGGTGGTGTGTACGGTGCGAGTCGGAAAGTCATGACGAGCCGACTGTAGACTGGCTGGCGGTGCGCTAGGTTGCCACGACGGACTGTGGGATCCGGGCAAGCCACGTCGAGGCTAAGTTGGCGGGGTGACGATCGCAGTGGTGAATGATGATGCGCGGCGACCGGGATCGTCGGCGTCAGAATACGGATAAGTAATCTGACTTGAGTGTATGGATGACCCACGACCGTGTTGGAATTTAATGGCGAGTACGCCCTCTTGGTTGCGACTCTCTTCTCTGATGTGACATTGCGGCGAAGAAAGCCGAACTTTCTTCCACTTCTCGATCTCTGTGTAATTCCCCCTCCGGTCTTTATTCCTGTCACTCTTTTCCTTCGATCATGAATGATTCTATATATTAACGCGTGATGGAATGAGCATGATGACTGTATTGAACGGTTTCTTCCGGAACTCTTCCATTAGTTTTCTGGGTAGTCCCCCGCGCTGTTGGATTTTGTCTTGTGAACGGTGGATGCGCGTGTATCAACCTCCAAGGGTTTTTCCCTTGACGTCAGCCTTGTTGGGACATTGCATGATTGTCATTCCTTTTCGCACCTTCCACAGTGAATGCATGCGCTGAAGATGATAATAAACGAGTGTGAAACCCCTCTTGATTAGAATGAATCAGTAGCAGGGGCAATGTTGTTGGGATTTTGAAATGCAAGGATGCTTTGATTGTGATTTTCGAAGGAAAGTTGCGCGTAAGTGGCGCCTGATCCAAGTACTGAAATAGTGGTTGTGCCTCGCCACTTCTTCCTTCTCCGTACCCTCTGCTTTTCGTAACTGGCCGATTGGATTGATAGGATTGTATGCACGTGATGAAGGATTACGGTACTCCCGATTGTTTGCCATGTGGACCAACGAGCTCAATCCGACTAGGCGCCAGCCTCCCGTAGCCCCTCTTCGCCTTTTCCCGTATAACGAGGACAGAACGCGAATCTATGAGTGGGACATACGAGAAGTTGTCACAAAGATCGGTGGACAGTATTATTTCCCTCCTGAAAATCGGTGCTCGGGGTTCGTAGGCGCTGGGTTTGTCATTGTGGATACGCACTTTCCGCCATACTCGTTGCTACTACCCTTCAACGAGTTGATCGTCATCCCGTGGTCGGCAGTGGCACCCATTGGCCTAATACCTTGTGTAGTGATTGTCAACATCTCGATCACTACCAGTCGAAGGGGTTCCATTACCGAACGCGGAACGAAGACGAGCACAAGGAAAGGGCCACGCGACTGAGACCGTTCACGTCGGATTCAGAATTGTGTAGGGTGCGGCGTCGGGAAAAAGTGCGCAAACGAGATACTAAACACGTGCCCGCTCCCTTCCACTCCAAACGATGAGTTGTAGCCCGGTGGGAAGTCCGACAATACTTTTTGGATTAAATTCGAAACTTCCCCGCATTGCGAATTCCGCGCGCACCGAAACCCGCCAGATCGCTCACTTCATCAGACCAACACGGGGGATTCCAGTTTTGTCTGTGTCCCCACACTCAATTTTCCAAAAATCCTTGGCACACCCCATCTTGCTGTTTTCCTGGGCCTCCTTTCCGCACCTTTAGAACTCCGAACGGAAGACAGCACAGGGCGTGAGGTTGCGCGTCACATGCCAGAAGTCGTCTCTTCGCCCTCCCAATCCCCGGGGGCGTCGTGGAATTTTCCAGTAGCGGTCGTCTAACCACTGGAGAGGGTGGATGGTTGGGGGGCCCTCAGGGGCAAGATGTGCAATTTGTTCTAGGGCGAGTGGCCTCCATACGGAAGGATTGTCAAAGATCACCCGTAGCACCCATTGTAGACTGAGGGCTTGGGATTGGCCGAGAGGGTCTAGAATACCAAGGCCACCCTTTGCCTTAGGTTGTATGACTGAGTCCCACGCCACTCTACTTATAGCGTGGGGATTTTTGTTGTCTCCTCTCCATAAGTAGGATGCCACCTTCCTCTTCAGGATTCTCTGGGCATCTGGGCTCAGAGGCCAAAGAACCGATTTGTGCCACAGGGTGGCTAACACTACATTGTTAATAATCAAGGCTCGGCCGAAGAGGGATGCGTGTTGGTGGTTCCATTGCGAAAGTTTAGCAAATACAAGGCTTGATAACCATCCGTCGTTCTCAGGGGGTTTGCCTAATACTGTCATCTTGACTCCCAAGATTCTAATGGGGGTTTCTGGGTCTGCCCAGGAGACCTGGTGTCCTTCCGATGGGCGGCCCCCTTGATGATGGAGCCACCATCCTATTGTTTTTTGCCCCCAATTGACAGCCATATCAGAGAGGGTGCCGAAAAGCCTAAGGCTAGGATCCCACATCGCGTTTTTAACAAAAAGTCGGAAAAGTCACGTAGGAGCAGGAACCTTCCCGTTCTCGCCGTATAAATTTTACCGCATCCCATGTGCCCAACCTTCCAGGGACACTGTGGGAACAGTGCCGATATGCGTTGGGGTGCGAGGGACCTGCAAGGTTCCCTTGGTCCGATTTTGTGTCCGATGCCTTCGCGCTGCTGTCACTGACGACTTGCGGCCTAGCTCGGTGAGGGAAAATCGTCGCGTTGCACGCCGCCAGGACCACGGACATTCCAACGGTCCAAAAAAAAAAAACATCTTTCTGCGCCAGCTTTCAGGGGGCAGAGTAGGGGGATGCCTTCTTTTGTGAAACGGCGGGTGTGGCGGCCTGATTGACACGATGCGCATAGTGAGTAGAAACAGCCGAATTTTGTTTCGGGTCCCGAACGCCCCGGTACATTGTGGGATCCGAATTCTGGCCCGAAAATGGCCTCACTAACAATAGTGGGATCCAAGCCTAACCATCGGTCAGAAAGTGGGTTGTTGTGATTTTGTTTCTTTTTTTTTCCCGGCAGTGGTTCTTGGCCTTGTGGTGCAGCCCGTTTCGGCATACCTGTGGGAAAATTCCCCCAAATGTGGGAAATGCCCCCCAAATGTAGGGCCTGTGGGTGCCAGATTTTCTTTTACGTCCCCTTCGCTGGGTGCCCCGTAACAAGGGACTTTTCCGGTTTTTTGTTACAAGTGCACTGTCAGATCAGACCCTTATTGCTGCAAGGCTGGGGTGGTGTACTGGAGGTTTAAACCACCGGTACACCCAGGCCTGGAGGCTCTGCGCCAAGCTTTGCCGAAGTACCAGCTGTGCAGTCGATTCCTTTTTTTTTTTTTTGGGCAATTTTTTTTTTTTTTGGCAAACTTCGAGTCGTGGACACCACTTTAGGGAGGTGATATGAGCGGCCTCCCTAAGTGGCTCCGCGGTTGAAGGCTCCATCAATTGGTGGGTAGCAACACCTGCTGGAAACCGTTTCCTTCCTTCTTTGGCTGGCACCGCCAGCCATTGTTGTCCCGTAGTAGCCCGGGCGGTTTAAAATTGGAACCACAGAAGTTCATGGCCCCGGCGCAAGGATCATGCGCATAAGGGCGTACTCACAATAGGTATTTTTAATTTGTTTCTGGATGTCATCCGCATCCGGCCGTAAATCCGGTCACACAGTCGTGTGAGTACGTCATTGTGGGATTGACGGTAATGATGCAGATCTCATGGCGCGGAGACGGTGACGATGCGGAGCCGACGACGATGAGATCGGTTGTGGGAGGACAAGGTCATTTTACTACTACTGGCACTGCAGTGGCACGGAGAGGCGAACACGGAAAGAACTAGTCGGGGATCTTAGGAAAGCCGCGAAAAGGGGCTGCCGATCCCCCCCCCCCCCCCCTTCCCCTCCCTCTTCCTTTTTTCTTTTTCTTTTTCACACAAAACAACCCGAGATAATGCTAGGTGTGCTGGTAAGAGCAGGCACCACTAGCATTCTCGGGGTGGCTCCATCTCCCCCCCCTTCCTCAAAAGCCTACTGTAGGTTGTTGCGTTTCAACTTCTCCTCACTCCTCTCCCTCCTCCTCTGCGTTATGGGGTCTGCTCTCGCGTGACGCTTTTTCTTTCTTCGATTCAGTCATCCGCTCCTCTTCTTTCTACTACTACTCCTTCTGAGCTTTCTATGTCTGAGCAGTTTTTGAACGAATGATTCCTTGACGCTTGGAGGTCAGGCTATACTTCGTGTTCTTCTTCTCTTCTTCTTCTTCTTCTTCTTCGTCTTCTTCTCATCAACAATTCTTGAGGTGTTTTTCCTGTGGATGACAATGGATACTGCTCACTGCCGCTGCAATAGCAAAGAGAAAGGGGATTATGCGAACATTGCGAAGTGGAAGCTGCAGAAAAAAAAGACTGTAAAAGTTGGATGCAATCTTGGAGGACACGGAGGATTAAGCACTCAAGAACGATGAACTGTAGTAGATCACTCACGGTGAATGTAAGCCAATGAAGGACAAGGAGGATTAAGCACTCAAGAGCGATGAACTGTAGTAGATTACTCACGGCGAATGTAAGCCAATGAAGGACTGAAGTAGTCAGTAATCACCATGCAGCAGTAGCCCTAGTGGCTGTGGTAACAGTAGTCTCCACAGTTGTCTGCGTAGTATTGGTACGTGTAGAAGAGACACTGGGGTTACTTGTGATGGCGTTAGTGTAGTGGCGGTGCTAATTGTAGTAGTAGCGAGCGTCGTGGTTGTAGCAATGCAAGTAGTAGGGATCAGTAGCAGTAGCTGTACCAGTACCAGTAGTAGTAGTAGTAGTAGTAGTAGTAGTAGTAGTAGTAGTAGTAGGTGCAGCAGCAGCAGCAGCCGTAGTAGGAGTAGGAGTAGAAGAAGAAGAAGAAGAAGAAGAAGAAGAAGAAGAAGAAGAAGAAGAAGAAAAAGATTCTTCTTCGAAGTAGGAGGAGGTAGTAGTAGAAGAAGAAGAAGAAGGAAAAGATTCTTCGAAGAAGTAGGAGGAGGAGGAGGCGGAGGAGAAGAGGATGAACTATATAATGGTGACGCTGTGGGCCAGAATAAGCAGCGCTACAATGGCGTACGTGGCAAAGGAGCCCCCCCCCAAAAAAAGGAAACAATTGAAAGACACAGGACAACAGTTACCCCGTTTAGTCACGAGGACGAAACTAGCCTCGTCAGAATGCACCAGGCCGTCTGCACGTCCAGGCGCACTAGAGCATTTCCACATCCATGTGCAAACTAACACGAATAGTGTGCATTTCCCAACTAAGTCTTGAGCGGTTTGTTTATAGATTTTTTCCCCCATCTTCCCCCCCCCCCCCTCCTTCTCCGCTCTTCCCTTCTCTCCTCCCCGCGTATAAGTACCTCGTTTCCTGTAGCCTAGTGTATGTGCTGTGATAGGAGCTAACGCGTGCTAGAATGTGAACTTTTTGGACAGACTGAGTGCTATCTTCTGGAGTTCTGCATGGAGAGCGCTGCAATTCCCAACACGTCTTTCTTTCCACTCAATTTCCTCCCCCCACGAAATACACCATCGGTTTATTCTTGTGAGGCAGGGGTTGTGAGGCTGGGGTCCTTACGGTCTACCCGGGGTAAGGTCCCAAGTGCCTGCAGTTTTCATTTCACCCACTCAATTACGAAGATCAGCGGCCAAAAAACGCCGAAACTGAGTATAAGTGGGACCTTACCCTTGGGGATGTCGACAGTTGAGAGGGAGGGAAACAAGGGAGGGGGGAAGGAAGCCAAAGACCTGGAAGAGAGTGCAAGGAACACAGGAGCGAGGTCCCACCTGCGACTGGATTGGCTTTAGTGGAGTCCCGTATGAAAAAAAAAAAAAAAAAAAAAAAAACCTTGAAATTGTTGCCGTAGAAAAGAAGACGGATCACAAATGATCGGCCTTCTGTGTACCAGACAGGCCATGGGCGTACCAGACGGCCAAGTACTGCGCACATGCACTGCACACATGCAGAGTTTCGAGCCCGAACTCTTATGTGGCAAAGTACTGCCAGTTGGCCTCGATTCGGGAGTGTATGGTGGGCATGTTCAATGCCAGCCAGCCGTCCTGGCAATTGTTAATTTGTTACACTGAGAATGCTCAGCTAGGTCTTCCATGTGCTCATCCACCTCATCTACCTCATCCTTATAATGTGTGTCCACACTGTCGTCCAGGACAGACTCATTCTTGAGCCTTTTCTTATCCTCCCCTTTGCCTTCATCTTCATTCCACACTCCGTACTTTTCCCTTACTTTCCCTTAAATTTTCGTTCTTTGTTTGTCTTCTCTTCATCTCTCTTCCCTGCATCTTATCACCTCCCCCTTTACTCTGCCTCTTTCCAACAGTGTACAAGTGGTACCGCTATGGCACACGGGGATCCGCGCAGCTCACGCTCAACTTCATCAAGATGGCGAGCCTTGTACGTGGGAGGCACGGTGAAGGCGGAGTTGAAAGAAGAACAATGAGAAAAATGAATGGTTCCCGGCAGCTCGTGCTCAACTTCATCAACATGGTGTGAGAGCCTGAGAGGCACAGTGAAAGGGGAGTTAAAAGAAGAATGAGAAAAAGAAAAGAAAAAGAAAAAAAAAAAAAAAAAGAAGAAGAAGAATGAGAAAAAATGAATGGTTTCAGTGTGCCCCTCATGTTTGTCTTGTTTTACCGTTTGTTTGGCAAAGTGCTCCCGAAAGAAGTTTTGGCGAACTCCGAGAGCTACTCCGAATAGGGATTTATAGTGCTCTTGAGTTTGATTTTTTCGTTTTTTCTTTGTCTAATTGGTTTTTTGATGTTTGTATTATGACCCTGCATAGTTTCTTCGCAAAAGTTTCGACAACATTGCTTGTAGCGATGGGGCGAAAAACCACGATTTTTTGGCCTTCCATTAACCGCCAGTGTCTCATAGTTATGTGACAATATATTATAGCCTACTCCAAGGACAAACAGCTGTAGCCCTTTTTTTTTTTTTTTTTTTTTTTTTTTTTTTTTTTTTTTTTTTGGAGGACAAAGTAGCCCAATTTGTGGGCTGTCTGATAATCTGTTATGAATTCGAAGTTTTGTCCCAGGCGGAAGTTGTTTACAATGACGTCCTGTATATTACATAATAATAAAAAGAAAATTTAAAATGAACTTGTTTCTTTTTTCCCCAACAAAGTGGTATTCTGGGCTGGACAAAGAGGACAGAAAACAGGAGTGACATACTACACTGGCAGTACCACCCCACTGCGGTGTTAGTTTTTTGGGGGGGGACCCTCCTACCTGCCGAAAATGAATTGCACTGGTGGAGTACACTGAAGTACAACGCTGAGTACAACCTCACACATGCCACGTTGTACTGACGTACAATTTTCTTCTTATTTTTTGTCACAGGGGATACCCTGGATAGCAGATGACACTCAAAAGGAGTGGGAGAGGAAGCACAGAATCGTGGGAAACTCAAATCTACTAGGCTAAATGATTCCTAGGTTGCCAGAGAAGAGAAAGCAAGGGAAGATCTCCTATGGGATTTTAACTCGATCAGGAGAAAAGCAGAGCACGAGTATCTCCGGGACCTAACAAAGATTCAGGCTGTGCTGGCCAGATAAGAACAGATGGCAGTCAAGAACAAGGAGAACAAGCAGCTATAATCCCAAACAACCATAAAAAACTCAGACAACAAAAGAATGCACGACCAGGAGATAGAACTCGAAACACGGATCTGGGTGTTTGGATCTCCATGATAGCAAATAACAAACCAATCTTGAATGATGACTGGATTTTGAAAGGGGCCTTTGAAACACTAAAATTAATGCACGGGAAGATAAAGGGACATCATTGTTCAGTAGGGCCCTTGTAATCAACAGCATGGGGCCAGCCTTTTTATGGTATATAAATCCGCAACCTTGCCACTCACCAAAACCGTGGTGAGATCCCTCAAAAGCCAGATTGCTGCCTTCTAATGGCGAGAGAGCCACAAACTGCAGCACGTGATCAGCCAGGTGGCCCAGGATTCGGTGATTCAACCGAAGTCAATGGGGGGCGTAAGCATCATTGGCCTGCTCACCCAGACGNAGCCAGGTGGCCCAGGATTCGGTGATTCAACCGAAGTCAATGGGGGGCGTAAGCATCATTGGCCTGCTCACCCAGACGAGTCAGACAACGGCTCTCTCTCTCTCTTTTTTTTTTTTTTTTTTTCTGTATAATGAAGGCTGCTGGGGATTACTAGGAGAGGTGATAAGGGCTCCCTTCCCTAGTAACTGCTTGTGCAGTCGCTCTATGAATCCCCCGCGGTGATGACCGCAGGGTCCATCTCGGCCCGCGGTCGAGATGGCGACCGCGCGAGTCGGTCCGAGCTGCCGGGAGCTACACCTGCTGGAAACCAAGTCCATCATCCCATATGATTACAAGAATATGATAAATACAGTTCTAGAAAACTTTGAAAGCTTTGAAACTGCTACCTGTACCTCTTCACTCCCTCCAGGATGCCAGATAAAGAATGTCTAGCTCTGGTACATCCTAGTACTACCTGGAGAAAAGTACCAAGTACTGCCCAGTACTCTACCCCCTTCTTTCATAGGTGCCAATCAATAAGAACAATTACTGACCACTCTTTTTTGAGTCTTTTAATCAAAACTATACCAACTCAGGGGCACCAAACTCAAAGAATCAAAAAGATGATGCCATCATGATGGTGGGAAAAGGTCTGGAAAATCAGAGAGAGGGCTAAGAGGGATGGAGGGATCCGAAGTTGAGCAGTCATGAAAACCAAGCGGTAGTCCCATGTAAATTCTTCCTTACTCCCTTCCTGATTCTCTCCCCTTGCCCCCTTCCACTTAATTTCTCCCAATTTCCGCCCTATTAAGGCTTCTGGTCCCCCCAGCCAGTTGCCGCAGAATTGT
Source organism: Chara braunii (assembly GCA_003427395.1). Classification (NCBI taxonomy): domain Eukaryota; kingdom Viridiplantae; phylum Streptophyta; class Charophyceae; order Charales; family Characeae; genus Chara; species Chara braunii. The sequence continues at coordinate 239,393 of BFEA01000646.1, forward strand.
TGAATGTGATTAAGGATTTCTTATTTGGTTATTAAATGTTTGATTTGTTCTTTTACCTTGTCTCATTGAGAAGTGATGTCAGTTTGAATTTGGTGCGTTATTGAATCAGTGAATTCTGGGCCATCAATCCTAGCCCCCTCTATTTCGTATGTACAGCAGCGGTGCCATAGAGCCCAAAGAATCATCCTCCTTCCTACCTTATACTAGGGATTGAGAGTGAAGTCATCTATCTAAGCTGGGTTCAAGGTTTCACATAGGAGGGTTTTCCATTCACAAGGCCATGGCTGGGAGGTAATGGTTTGGCTCCAAATCCTATCCCACCATCTCCACAACCATACCGCCCCTGGACACCGGAGAAACATATGCTCGATAGTTTCTGGAATATGCCGAGAGGGAACTGCAAAAGAGCAGAGTTTACACCAGGGTAAAGCTAAGCCCCTTTGTTCTAGGGAGGTCCTATCAATGAGCCAGTCATTTGTTGGTAAGCAGCGGTGATTGATCTGCCATTCCAGAGAGGCTACCTTAGCTGGTTTGGATTTAATGGTCTTGAACCGTTTAATAATAGATCGTAGAAAATCCTTGCTAAGATTCAATTGCCTCATCCAGCGAGATATCACTGTCCCTCAACTTTAGTTTACGTCTAAGCATTCGATATGTAGACTTCATAGTTAAGGCGTGGAGGTGAACAAAATCATCTTTTACCAACCGGTGTAGTCCATGTCCAACTGGCAAAATGGAAAACCGACTTATAATCGGGAGAGACGGTTCGAATGCCAACCATTGTTCTTTGTCTTCTAATACGCTTATTTTGAACACTTGACACGACTGCAACCAATAAGTCTCTCGCTAGGAAAGGGGGAAAGACGGGTAGAGCCGGGTAGGGCGTCGTTAGAGCGCCGCTCTAACCCCCCCTACCCCCGCTCTAACCCCGTTCTACCACATTTCCCCTCTGTCTCACCCGCTTTTGAAAAATGTGCGAGCGGTGGGGGGCTGTGGATGACGAGGACTAAGGCTCCCCACTCCGAAAGTGACAAAAAAGAAAAGAAAAGAACATCCTTCTACGCCCCTACACCCCTCAACATCCCTTCCCTATAGCCATTAACATCCGTCCCTTGCACCCCTCCCCAACATCCCTCAGCAAACCGCCACCCCCCCTCCACCCCTCAACACCCTTACCCTGCACCCCTCAGCACCCCTCAGCACCCCTCCCCTACACCCCTCCCCTACACCCCTCAGCACCCCTCCCCTAGGATCCACCTCCAGTTCCAGTGTGTCTTTGTCGGGCCTGAAAAGCCAGAGAGGATCTTTTGTTTTCGGTTCTCCTCGCCTTTCCCTCCTTTGCTCGTTCTGCAGTTCCCTGATCTTCCAAAGATCCTGGGTGTCGAAATCTAAATTTGTTAGTGAACTTCTTCTTCACTTCTGTGATTGCTTTGCCCGCGACTTCCACTCATGTACCTCGAAACTAGCTATATTACTATCAGTCACTGATTGCTTGATAAAGCGGAGGGCAACTGGAGGAGAGCGTTACGTTTTTTAACGTTGCCCAATCGCACTTTTCCCGTGTCTGTCCTTTTTGAGTAATGACCTTCAGGCTATTGGGATGCTGTCGATCAGCTCTTCGAGGTTCTTCTTCAAGTTGTGATGTCTGCACAGGCTTGATCTTAGCTCCCCTTCCGTTTTCCATCTTCGTTTCTGGTCATCCCACAGGTGTTCTATTTTCCATATGCGTTTTTCCACCCACACTCTCCATTTCTTATCCTTTCCCAAGAGTGTCCAAACTTGTTTGTTATTCCTTCAGTAAGTCATTGCCACATTAAGGTTGGCACAGATCTTCTTCCTTTGAGTTTGGTCCCCTCCTTCGTGGAAATGCCTCCCTCCATGCTGTGATCAGTCTTACCCAATGTTGGCTTGGAGGGTCACCATTTGGGGGTTGGACCCCCGGTCTGAGCCTTGTGCCCTCCCTCCTTGGTGTCCAATGCCTGTTCATGAGACATGTGTGTCCTGTAATGCTCTAGTACACTTAGAACGGCAGCAAATTTCTTATTTGGTACAGTGCCATTTCTTGCCATGATAATTGTTGTTGGGATGATTTGCAAACAAAAAAAAAATAAAAAAATGTGTGTCCTGTTCATGGTAACCGCCCGGACGTCCGGACCCGGTTCCAGACAGTCCGGTGTCCGGTGTCCGGTGTCTGGTGTCCAGTCCCCATGTCTGGATGGAGGCCCCTGGGGCAAAAATCAATAAACAAAAAAGGGGCGTCCCAGGACGTTTGTCGGGTCCTAGCGGCCCCTCGAAAAATAACAGGGTGATTTTTAAGTGTCCTTTCACCCCACTGGACATGGCCTAGAGGCTAGAGGTCCAGACACAAGACACTGCAGGTTTTTGAGGTGGCGGGTTTTGCACAGGCCCGAGCAATTTCAAAGCGGCCATTTCGACGTGGCGCCCGCCGCTGCTGCTGCCCGTTGGAGAGAGAGAGAGAGAGAGAGAGAGAGAGAGAG
>BFEA01000646.1:242345-261999 GCA_003427395.1 Chara braunii
GGTCTGGACTGTCTGGTGTCCGGTGATGTCCGGATCACCGTCCGGTGATGTCCGGATCACTGGACAGTCCGGAACGATCCAGACACTGGTCTGGAAGACAGTCCGGAAGTGTCCGATGTCCGGGTCAGGGTTACCATGGTTGGGAATCTTGGGATATATACCAAAATGCCCCTAAAACATGTGGGTAGAGCGGAACGCCCTTTTGGGCATAATTCTTTGTGTTTTTCCCGTGTCAGGCCCGTGTGCAATTTTGCAATCTGGACCGCGTCATTGGGGCCTGGGCCTGCACCCTGTTTTACCTTGTTTGCCCTCCATACCAGGTGGGCAACTTTGCACAGGCCTGTAGGCGTGCCAGTTTGCCTCTGAGATTCAAACTTTCAAACTCCTCTGCCGCTGCCTCACGTTGTGTTCCGCGGGTTCATTCACCGCTGTGGCTTCACCCTGGTAAGCTTCCCCATCTCCAACTCCTCCTCCCCCGTCATTCCTCAAAGTTCTCCTCCTATGCCACGTCACCATCCCCGAGATCCTCCTGCCTGCCACTCCTTCAAACTCTCTCACACTCTGATACATGCCCAGCTGGGCAATGTATGTACAGCCAAGGATCCGCAATGTGATGAAAAGGACTGAATGGACAATTAAATATTAGTGAAGCATCAACAAGCAATGTACACCCTGATACATACGAAATGGCACAAAATAGCGCAGTGGAAGACTTGGATATAAGTCCTGACCTGACCGGGACTGACACGACATCCCATCATACATCACACATGTGAGAGGAGGAGGAGGGACCGCATACGCAGAAGAAAGGTCCCTCCTTGCACACGCACATGGGGAGATACCACAGATGTGAGATGGTGGAAGAGGTGAGACGAAGATGGAGGCGAGGGAGAAGACCAAGATCGCAATGGCGATGTCCAAAAATAGTCCCTTGCCGATGTCCAATCAATGTCTGTCTCAGAAATGTCAAACCAGATCCTGGGCGCAATGCCCACTGTAACCCCTGCCTGTATCCTCTGCCTGTGACCTTCCTCACTCTCGTATCTGAAGAAGAAGAAGAAGAAGAAGAAGAAGAAGATGGAGGGAGGAGGAAGGAGAAGAGAGAGAGAGAGAGAAATGAGATGGAGGACGAGGAGGAGGAAGAAGAATGCCGTCCTCGTCGCTGTCTCACCTGGAGATAGCTGCCACCGTACTGACTGTTGTGGTCGCTCTGTGCAGGTACCGCGCGGAGTCCCCAGCTATGGCGCCAGGTACGTTCCCCGCTACAGGTAGGCCTCCACCTCTCTCTCGTCCTCCTACACCTCTACTCCCAGCTTCGCAGCGTAGCGCTAGGATAGCGCAGCCTCCAACCAGCAGTGTGTCGCTCAAGAAGTGAGCTGCCGAACCGTCCGTCGCCCGGCCGCTGCCCAGCTATATGTAGCGCTGGGCGGGCTGGGCCTACCTGGTGCTGGCCTCAAAAACGGCCCAGTCAGTCTGGGTCCCTACCGGACGTCCAGACCCTGCTGATGATGCAGCAAGGCGCGGAAACGCGCCTGGCCTCTTTAGGCCCTGCCTCTGGTGTACCCAGTCCCAAGGTCGTGCCTTGGGGACTGCAAGTCCGAAACGACACCTGCACAGACAACGACGGGGCAGCAGGTAAGTAAATAAATAAGTAAATAAATAAATAAATGCCACCTATATTCATTATCTGTGGCGTGGGGGCCACCGTGGGCCTCCAGGGCGCATGTCTGATGGGCATGCGGCCTGAGGGCCCCTCAGCAATTGACGGGCCGACGGGCCCCTTAAATGGGGCCCGTGTGCAGGCGCAGCATGTAACACTCTCTCTCTCTCTCTCTCTCTCTCTCTCTCTCTCTCTCTCTCAGCACAACTGCTAAAACGACCACACCTTCCGCCGAATAGAATGCGCGTTTATTATCTGTGTATCTAGTCAGAAAGTTGCTCTAAAAAAGTACAGCCATAATGGCCGTGCGTTGTGTTCAAGGGGCACTCTGTTTCAGGGCAATATGCAAATATCTGGTTTGTAATCGTGATTGCTTTTTTTCTTTTTTTTTTTCCGAACATCAGCTGCCAGGCGCTGATCAATCTTGATCCTCCTCGATGTCCGTTGGGATGACGTTTTTTTGGTGAAATAATGGCTTCCCGCTACCCCCCATCCCCTTCTCATAAGAATACGCCACGTGGTGTAAATGGACACCACGTGGGGTGTTCTAGCCACGTGGCACTCACAAGAAAAAATGGCTTCCCACTACCATGAAGAAACACATAATTTGACGCATTTTGGCAGACGTGACTCAAATGGATCTTGCCATTCGATGCCTTGGCGCTGGAATGATGGCACGTGAAGATCAATTTGACCGATTTTGAGGCACAGGAGCGACTGGAGTGGAGTGGTTGCCGTCGCTTTGGACCGCGTGGCATTTTTGATGGGTGGAACACTTGAAAGGGGTAACAGGTGGCACAAACACGGAGAGAGAGAGAGAGAGAGAGAGAGAGAGAGAGAGAGAGAGAGAGAGAGAGAGAGAGAGAGAGAGAGAGAGAGAGAGAGAGAGAGAGAGAGAGAGGGAGAGAGAGAGAGAGAGAGAGGGGGGGGGGGGGGAACGAGTGATGGATATGCCGGTAGATTTAATTTGTGGGAATAAATGATAAGGAATGTGCAGCATTATAACACTTTGTTGTTGCTGATCAGGGGTGGGAAACTAGGGTGACGAGAACAAGCGGCTGTATGAAGACTATGGTTGCTCATCATCAAGTCATGTGCATCCCAAAATGTAGTGCATGGGAGGTTCTCTTCCGGCTGTCTTTTCGTGTGTGTCGGCTTCCAATGGCCAGGGGGCAAAACACAAAGATGACCTGGGCCGGTAGGTGTAAAACGGAAATAAATAGGGCCTGGGAAAAGTTGGCAAGTACCGGAACATTTTGCAAAGATGGACAGTACCCGGTAGGGGTATTTTGCAAAGATGGCAGGTCCAACTGATGCCAGGGGCAGTTTGCAAAACATTTTTTGTGTCAGAGGCAGGGTTGCATACCCTGACGGTCGGCGGCCTTTGACTGGTCAGCACCTATCAGTCGGGGGCTGTCGGCGGTCTAGAACCCCTAATAACCCCACCAACACCCCCCATACCCGCCCCCAATACCCCCATACACCCACCCAACACCCCCAAACCACGAGAGAAGGTTAACAAGAGTCGTATTTTTCATCACCACTTCAGGACACCCTTCACCACTTCAGGATGCAGCCTACCTAAACAGGTGGTTTTCAGGGTCTTCGTACCTTTCACCACTTCAGGACCATTCAGGTCTGAAGATCCTGAATGGTCATGAAGTGGTGAAAGTTCCGAAGACCCTGAAAACCATCTATTTAGGCAGGCTGCATCCTCAAGTGGTGAAGGGTGGTTTTCATGGTCTTTGGACCTTTCACCACTTCAGGACCATTCAGGATTTCCAGACTGCCCAAAACTCTCACTTGACCACTTCAGGACACCCTTCACCACTTCAGGATGCAGCCTGCCTAAATAGGTGGTTTTCAGGGTCTTCGGACCTTTCACCACTTCAGGACCATTCAGGATTTTCATACTACCCAAAACTCTCACTTCAGAATTTTCATTCCTGAATTTTCAGCTACCCGATAACCGCTTGTGCAAACCACCCCCCAACACCCTCATTCATCCCCCCGAGCCCGCAAACAAGGCTAAGGTTTTATGGGGCGAGCTGCATGACGGGAAAGGCACGAAGCGAAGCTGTTTGTCAACTTTCCCTCTCAAGCCCACCCCTATACCTCCCTATACCCCCCCCCCCCCCCAACCCCACCCCCCCCACACCGCCCCCCCATCTCCAAAAGTTTCTCAGCGGATTTGAGCTGTACTCAGCAAGCGCAGTACAGCCCCCAACTCAGATTTGAAAAACAATCAGTGGATGGTTGTTTTTTGACTGGTCGGCAGACCGCCGACCGGTCGGCCCTACTGGTCGGCTGCAATACAGTCGGGGGTCCGGGTTGGGGGTCGGCGGTCGGCAGGCATGCAACCCTGCTGATTATTAAAAAACAGTAGATAACTAGTATTACAGTACTATTACTACTATTACTCACCNCCCCCCCCCCCCAACCCCCCCATCCCCAAAAGTTTCTCAGCGGAGTTGGACTGTACAGGGCAAGCGCAGTACAACCCCCAACTCATACACTGGATGACTGTTTTCTGCCTGGTCGGCAGACCGCCGACCGGTCAGCCCTACCCGCCTGCTGCAAAACGGTCGGCGGCCGGGGTCAGCGGTTGGCAGGAATGCAACCCTGGTCAGAGGGGTATTCCGCTCTTCCCAATCTTTTAGGGGCATTTTGGCATATATCTCAACTTTTAGGGGTAATTCGCGAATGATCCTTTCCTGTTTTAAATCACCAGTACATGGGCACCTGGGCCGTGGGTCTGACACCTCAAATTCGGGAGGCACGAAACGAAAATAGGGCCACCGATCGAATTTATCAACGGCGGGCCCAACAAATGACGTTTTGGCCTCGTTTTCTTGTGGCGACAAGTTTCGGACTGCAAGGCTGGGGCCATGTACTTGTGGTTTAATATTAACCGTAAACCACCAGTACCTTTCCCATATGTCGGCCACGGGCACTGCGCGCCGACCCAAAAATCGAGAGAGGCCGCCGATTTTTTTTATTATTTTTTTTTTAAACAGAACCTTGAGGTTCTGGCTCCTGCCATTCTGGGGATCAACAGTCCGGTTCCTTTGCCCTGGCAAGTCGAAAAGAGATACATAAATCACGCACACACGCTCCTCCCCATTATGGCTGGGAGGACCGAGAGGGCGGCATTGATTACTTCCCTTGGGAAGGATATACCACCCCTCACCCATGCATAAGTTAGCATGTACTGTGTCTATTAACATTCTCTATAATCCCGGTTGTACTCCTCCCAGCGTTAAGACTGTCGGATAAGTGTGTTTTACCAGAGTTTATCGGGCCACATATATGACTTCTTGAAGTAGAACCTCTTGGTTTGTTTTCTGTCTAAATCCTAAACCCTAAAGTTGGGCCTAAACCCTACGTTCTATTGTTACTTTGCTATAACAACTTATAGTCTATAAGTAAATATGAGTTGAACTAGCAGGGGGATAATTCTTCCTATTCTCATTCATGTTCCGTCTTAAAGTGTCGCTGCTTTTATACCAATCCCAAATTTACTACCTGTGATTGGTCCTGAGCTAGTGACATCAGGTTTTCTGTCTCTTCCTGTTGATCACTTAGTTGAGACTCTGCAATTTTCCAGAGTAACCTTGGAATATTGCCTTTAACGTCTCCTAGCTTTCCTTCTCCCAGTATTTCTTTTTTAAACTTGTCGACAACTTCCTGCTGCCTTGTGGGATCTAGTTTTATGATCTTCACTACTTCGTTCCAATCAGCTTGATATTCATCTTGTAGTAGGTGAAGGAGATTCTGCCAAGCTTCTGACTCTGATGTGAGTTGAGAAGCTATAGTTTCCTTGCACCTTTTTTTCCACTGAACGACTCATTTTATATGCCGGAGAAAGGAAGCCATTGAGTTGTACTTGACCATATGCATCGTTGTAAAGCACTCTCACCCATTTTCGAAAGTTTGGTCCCACTCCCATCTTCTCCATACATTGCTGCTGAAATTTCCAGTTAACTTGGTCATATGCCTTTTCGATTTGATTTAACGGTGGCCGCCAATTCGATTTTTCAGACCAGAGTGTTGCAATGACCTTCCCAACACGGACTGAGACACACAGCTGATTTCTGAGTCTTTGTCAATGGAATGTACGCCTTGCTGAGTTTTCCTGGTTGTTGCTGAGTTTTCTAAGTGTGAGTGTGTGCGTGCTTGCTGGTCTTCATGCCTGTCTGAGTGCTTGTCGGTTTGAGTGTGTGTCTGACCCGCCAGGGTACTTGTCCGTGTGGACGGCCCAAAGGGGCCGGTACTTACCTGTGGCCTTGCAGTGGGGAAAACACTCGAGTGGCGGGGAAGGAGGCTCGCGACACTTGAAGCAGCGGAAAAACACTCAAGTAGCAGGTAGGCCGGTACCGCACCAGGTAGAGGTAGATGTGCCGGATACTCGAGGCCAAGCAGAAGAAGACAAAGTTTGCATTTTTAGAGGCCCGGCAGTTGCAGGCTAGGTCTAGGCAGGTACCAGTCCAACCAGTCTTAGTCGAGGGCCTGTACGGGCAATATCAGAGTCTGCAGTGATGTTTCCCTCCGAAAGGGAGGAGGTACCGGTTGCTGGGAGGCCGCACGGCCTAGGAAGTCACTCGCCAAGAGGCAAGCAGGCCGCTATATCTCCAGGAGGAGCAAAGAGCTCTTCCTCATTGTCGGTGTGCAAGTTTGGCGACACACTGGTTGGAGCGCTGGCTGGAGCGACGCTAGCACAGAGATGCGCTGCTGGGGAAGGAGCAAGGACAGCAGGAGGAGGGAGGCAAGGACTAGGAAGGGGGAGCACCAGAGGTACTTGCCTGGCTATGGTGGTTGCCATCTTCATCAGCTTGGTGGGCGCTGCAGCAGGGAGGCCCCACTTGGGCTAGAGCTACACCAAGAAGCTTCGAGGCAGAGTCAGGCATAGCCTCGGCTGTGAAAGAGGGAGGAAGAAGGGTGGCCATGGCTATGGTGGACCTCATGCAATACCTGCAGTAGAAGAGGGATTCGGACATTGATTCTGGTTCAGCCATTCAACATTATTATTATTGTTTGAAATAGAGGGGAGGAGATAAGGAGGAGGAGAGTGGTTGGCGAAGAAGAAGGGAGTTATCATTGGTCTGTGCTGGTGTACATCATCTTCTTCTTCTTTCTCTCTTCTTCTTCTGCTTCTTCTTCTTCTTCTTTCCCTCTCTCTCCTCTCTAATTCATTCATTCATTTCTTTTTGCAATTGGACGGCATTGTACTGCCTCATGAATGTGTACTTCGAAATTGGCCAGCAACATAACAGTGTAGGATCTCATGATCAATGTTGCAGAGGATGAACTGTTTCCGAGCATTGTTTTCACAGTGAATTTGCAAAGATGTGTTGAAGCCTGAGCCCTTCACTATTGGACAATGTATGGATACTCGTATGGTAGACTTTGTCACCCATTTGGAATTGGGAGAATTACATGCATGTAGACGTTGTAGAGCTTGCATTTTTTATGGAGTGTGATGGGGTGATATCATCCCCATGCCAGTTGTCTTCGTGCTCATCCTTTCCCTTGTGTTTGCAATGAATCCAGGCTTCTCGCTGAACAGGCATCACACAATGACTATGGCGTCGAACGTTGTTGATGCATTTCTGGGTGGAGCTGTAGGTCTTCTCCTGCAAAACTTTTTAGTGTTTGGGAATGCATGCATAGAGTTTGCGAAAGCTGCGTACCTGCATGAACAGCATCTTGCGGAAATTCAGTTTGAGATTGAAGCAACAAGGGGATCATTGATGGGTCTTCGAAGGCTACCTTACACAGCAGCTGACATTCATGTGCTGTTCATCAGAGTACATCGAATGCACGCACAGCTACATGATATTCAACAAATTTGTCAGTGGCATGGACGGTGGCAGGCAGTTCAGATGTACATACGACGCGGATATGCAGACAAGGAGATCATCAATCTGCAGAACCAACTTGAAGGCTTGAGGACTGTTGTAGACCGTTTGTTCGCAAGGGAGACTCATGGCATGGTGGGCAAGCTACATGAGAGGATCTTGTGGATGGGCAGAGCAATGACGGTGAGCGAAGACGACTCAAATGCCGTTGGATTCAATTTGTGTTCGGAGTATGCAAATGCAGGTGCCTCAAGGCTTCCCTTTCGCCGTAGTCTGAGCTGTACGAAACTGGGAGTTGGCAAAACATACTCGTTTGGTCAGATCAATGGTCATGATGAACTGAGCTTCAACAAGAGACTACTCTTTCACCGCAGCTGGAGCCATAGGATGGTGGGAATCGCCAATGAACTTGAAGGATCATCTAGTCAACAAAGTACACCCAGTTTGACAAATCACACTGATAAGCTTAGCTTCAAACCCATTTGCACTGACAATCCATTGTACGGATTCATTCGTAGGGATGTGAAGGCATTGGAGTATGCGCTGATTGGTCGAGGTCAACTTGCAGCAGTAAATCCTCCACCATCCCACTGTGGCCCCGAGATCCTGTGCATCCATGGCATGGCAGGTGTCGGCAAAACAACACTCGCAATCCAAATTCATGATAGCGAAGAGATGGCAAGGGAGTTTTCTGATGGTGTGTTTTTTGCATCTTGTGGGGAGCACAGACTGGGTGGGGAGCTGATGGAGGTGGTGAGGCAAAAAGTGGGCAAGTATAGGACTCATGCACATGGTTCAGCTCAAGAATGGCATAACAGTTCCATTTACAGCGAGGTGGAGAGAGAATGTGCGTTGAAAGGAGACATGAGAGGTAAGAGAATTCTGATCGTGATTGACGATGTTTGGAGGTGTGATCAAATTGAATGGATTGATACCGTGGTTCCGCAAAGCTGTAGCGTTGTCGTCACGACCAGAAATTTGGATACCGTAACAATGCCAGCAATGACCCACCTTGTGGAACCCTTACCAGAGGGGGAGGCATTTAAATTATTTTGTCATTGTGCTTTCAGGGATGAGGTCCCACCTGCGGAGCTCGAGCACGAGGCCAGGAAAGTGTGCGAAAGATGCCGTGGATTGCCCTTAGCACTTTGGGTTGTGGGTTCAAACTTGTACCCGAGGCGCCAAGAGCGCGAGTTCTGGAGGAGTTGGCTCAACTTCCTCCTCCAGGTGGGATCATCCAGCCCCAGCCACCGAAGTCATCCAGGGGCTGACGAAAGCTACAGGCATGTGTTGAAGGTCATCCAGAAATCTATCACGGCTCTAGCAGATGTTAAACCTGATCTTTGCGACATGTCTCTGGACTTGGCAGGCTTTCCAGAAGACCACAAAATAGAGCGCAATTTGATGGAGACATTATGGTCCATCTATCCATCTGTGAGAAGCGTGGAAATTGCGAGGGAGAGGATGAACACACTTATTAGATTGTCCCTGGTGGAACCCCATGGATCCAGTTGTGTGTGTTTGCACGACCTGATTCGTCAGGCTGCGATAGATATGATGCAGTCCGATACGGTTGTGCCTGTCATCTTGGGGCAGCCCAGCAACTGTGTGGGACCACTAAAATGTGAAGCTGGGCCTGTGCAGCATGAACGATGGTTCATAAGCAGTGATGAACTGGACAGTGTTCAAACCATCCCCTACTTAGGTTACTACACATACTCGAAAAAGCTGATGTGGATAACATCCAAGTCGATGCGGATCTGGCATATTCTCTCCTTACCCTCCCTACCAACCATGTTTCCTTGCCTTGAGAGCTTCTTTTGGTCTTGGCCCGAGGGTTTCCACTCTATGGTGAATGATAACAATGAGGGAGCCTCAAAATTCTCACTCTGCCAGCAGTTTTTGAAGAAAGTTGCTGCTAAGAGCCACCAACTGCGGATCATGGTCTTGTTGGACGTACCATCGTCGTGCTTGGTTTTCCCCGGCTTCCTATCATCGTTTCCAAATCTTCAAGCGTTGTGGTTACACCTTTTCGCTCATGGGAACTACTGCAGCTCAGACTCTAAGGCGGCGAGACTCTTCTCGTCCTCCATTGGAGAACTGCAGCACCTGCAGGTCCTTGTCATCCACGTTGCAGATGGCAGTGATGGAACACTGGCAATTGACCCAGCAGATATTGAAAAATTGACTAATCTGAGGGTTTTGCGAACAACAAATGTCAGTTACTTAACACAGGAACAGCAGTGTGAACAACGAGATGGATGCAAAATACCGAGAAAGTGGCCCAAACGATGGCCTTTCATTCCTCTGAACTTTCGCTCAGAAATAGCAAGTTCCATTTTGCAATCGACCGAGGATTCTGAAAGGACTGATGAGGGAGTTCTTTCGAAACTTCTCGCACCAAAACTAGAGGAACTCTGCATCGCCATTGACTCGGAGCCTGATGCCAACTGTAACAGTGAGGTCAGGGATAGAGCAGTCCCATCGATTCTTGGACAACTGACAGGTTTACACTCCGTCGAATTGCATGGATTTCAATTGCTGCAGCGGGTTCCCGACGAGATCGGTTACTTGGCAAAGCTTGCTAAGCTAGTCATCGATGGCTCACCTCTGGTGGCCCTTCCTTCCTCAATCGGCTGTCTTTCCTCTCTAACCTGGTTGGAGATCCGATCGTCTAAACTTGAGTTGATCCCAGATGAGATTGGGAACCTTAAAAGGCTCATGCACCTTGCCATCACCTCTGCCAGATTAAGCACACTGCCGTCGACTGTTCAGGACCTTTTCCATCTGACTTGCTTTGACTTTTCCTGGTCCCTCGGTTGTGTTAGTCACATACCAGAGGGTCTTTGGGAATCTACAAATCTGCGCAAACTTGACCTCTGTCATTCGGGCTTGGATAGCTTGCCTGCCAAAATAGGAGAGCTGGTCCTTCTAGAAGTGGTGAATCTCAGTTTCTGCAAGCAGCTTCGAAGTTTGCCTGCCGAGATTGGGAGATTGGTCAAGCTCCATTCCCTTGAGTTGGCATCGATGTCCTTAACACATTTGCCTGATTCCATCAGTAAACTGTTAAATTTGACTTCCCTCGATGTAAGCAACTGTTCTCAACTTGCTGAGTTGCCTTCTGGGATCTCACACCTTGCAAAGTTGTGCAACTTAAATGTCGAGCACTGTCGAGGACTCTGAGCATTCACAGATGGCCTTTCAAGGCTTACTGGTTTGGTGGCACTTAAGCCAAGCGGCTGCTCTAACCTGGCAGCTCTACCGCCAGGACTCGGCAACCTTACCGGTCTTCTGTGTATTGATCTGAGTCTCTCATCCATTACAGAGTTACCTTCATCGATCGGCAGTCTGCAGAATTTGACAGAGCTTGATCTGTCCTCTTGTGTGAAGCTGCAGCACTTGCCCTCAGAGGTTTCAGACCTACAAGATCTGGTGATGCTAGATCTTCATGGATGTGTGGAACTGAGTACCTTTCCGGAGGGAATTATGCGTCTGACAAAGCTTGAAACCCTGGACTTACGCGGGTGTGAGAAAGCAAAACATTGCACCCCTATCGTCTTGGACCGGATTAGAAATCTGGCGAACCTTGAATGCTTGCGATTGACTGTGTGCTCTTTGAGAGAGCTGCCCTCATCCATCACTGAACTGACTAATTTATTTGAACTCAATCTGTCCTCCTCCACTGATCTTCATCAGCTACCAACATGTATTTCAAATCTGGGCAGACTGACATCCCTGCATCTTCAGGACTGTGTGAGTCTCATTGCTCTTCCAGAGAATATTGTGCAATTAATAAACCTGGAAGAACTCAATCTTAATGGGTGTCAGGAGCTCAAATCTTTGCCTGTAGAAATAGGAAACCTTACGAGAATGCGATTGTTGGACCTGGACTTTTCTGGAATAACGAAGCTGCCATCTTCCATCACCCAGTTGAGTGGTTTGGGAACCCTAAATCTCTTTTGCTTCACTCAAAATGAGCAAAACCTCGTCGAACTGCCGAGAGGACTCTCAAGACTCGCGGCTCTGACATCACTGCAGCTCACTGGCTGTGCAAATCCAAGGGCTTTGATGGATGAAGCCGGAGAAATGACCAATCTGACCAGTTTGGTAGTGTTCAACGCCAAGCAGTTGGCTCGCTTACCTGCTAAAATAGGTAACATATCCGAACTCCGATTCCTTACATTGGCTGGTTCTGGTCTGTCGTCGTTGCCTGCTTCTATTGGAAGGTTGAAAAGGCTTGTGACATTGGACATGTCATCATCCGCAAGCCTTCTTCGGCTGCCTAAAGGGATTTCGGGGCGCAAAAGTCTCACCAGGTTAGATCTTCGGGACTGCAAAAAGTTGAGAGCACTGCCAAAGAGTATGACACAGCTGACTACTCTGCAGGAACTGGAACTCAGTGGATGCAGGCAGCTAAGTCACCTACCTGGACATATTGGCAATCTGTCAGGGCTTCTGTTTCTCAGTCTGCGCTCCTGTGGGCTAAGGGAGTTACCTGCCTCTATCACCCAGCTGCAGAGCCTAACTGAGCTTGATCTGTCGTCGTTGGCTGAGCTGCAGCATTTACCTGTAGGGTTATCAGAACTGAAAGGTCTGAAAACATTTAAGCTTCATGGCTGTGCAAACCTCGGTGAAGGGTCCGTGCCAAGCACTCTAACACACAGCAATTTTTGAAAATTCTGCAAAACTGAAACAACCAGCTGAGTAAATAAGGATAAGGCAGATAAGTTGTCAATTATTGTGCAAGTTACTAAGTTGTAAATTTTTAGTGAATTATAATTTGTGAGGCCTCATGACGTGTTTTTTTTAGCTCATCTGAGATTCTGTAAAGAAATGCTTTCACAAAGCCGTGCAGCATTGGCCTGGAGCTTTGATTAAGGGGACCCTTCTGCAGATATTTGGTGTGGGTAAATGTGGAACTCAGTGTGCACTCTGGACTGAATGCAGCTCTTACTAACTCTGGGTAAGAGCTGAACTAAGTCTGAGCTCTGGACTGGATCCAGCCTTTACTCACCCTGGGTAAATGGGTAAAGGATGAACTTATTATGGACGCAGTCCCTCATCCTTATTATGGACGCAGTCTTACTCCACAAAAGTTCGCCAAACCTAGTCTGCCTTGAACTGCTCCAACTTCCAGTTTCCAAGGTTCCTTTTCTTTTTTTCAGACAGAAGACGGGGTATCCCATACTCTTTTTTTTCTTTTTTCTTTCTTAAATAGGTCCTTATGTTTGTGGCTCTTCGTCCATGATGCTCGAGAGAGTTGGTACGGTTCCTTTCCACCGGCACGTTGACCCACCCAACGCTGCCTTCTGTCTAGGCCGAAGGAACCCTGAGCATCATTGATTGCTCCCAGGGGGTAGGATTGCCTGTCAGATAACCGTTTGTCTCTGTGCCACGAGGGCTAACCAAAAGCTACAGAAGGGCTGCGCTATGGCTGCATAGTGGAGTGACTATCAGCTGGAGGCAAGATCTACATACTCCATCAAACTTTCCGCTGTCTTCAATGTGGGATTGACATTGTATGTCTTCCAGGTTGCCCGATGCCGTTCATCATAGGCCCCTCCCATTTCTTCCACCTCAATGAACCATCATCTATCCTTCTGATTTTGCCCCGCAGCAGCCAACCTCTGTGGAAAACGTTCTTCCTGGTTATGTGTTTATCTGGCTTTATTGCAATAACTCAGCTCAAATCTGCACTAGTCGAGGGTGTAGGTCGTCACTTTTGGTCAAAGGCCTGTTACAAGGGTCAAAAGTCACGCCCTAAGTCCCGGTAACGCCTGGACCAATGCCTGAAGCCAAGGGGTACCCAGGGCAAGGTCGAAACCGGCCTCCAGAGGCCCTACGTGCAACAATTGACCCTGGGAAAGTCATCGGTCAACCCCAGCTTGGGAATCCAGCCCCCGAAGTCAAAGTCAACCCGCTGGCCAGCCTTGGCCATAGATTGGATGCACATCATTGGTTGTCTGCAGGTATCCAGAAGAATCCGCTCCAAGTGGGACATGTGGGAATCTGCAATTGTACGACATCCAGGCCATTGGCTGTGAGAGATCTGGGCGGTAGCACCCAGGCGACCAGTGGTCAACGCGAGTCAACTCTACAAGTTGACCCATCCCCTGCTGCCGGGCATTCAGTCGGGTGCGTTCTGCTTCACGCTGGATTGATGCAAGTGCAACGGCGCGAGACTGCGGAAGCCTTATGCTGGTGCCATCTTCTGTGCGTGGGCGCCAGCCGTGAGGGCATTACGCTGACGTGGCCATAGACACATTGATTGCGGCACTGACTGGAGTGAGGGCGAGGAGGAGGAGGATCTGGACTGTGAGAATGGTATGAAGGAGAAGGAGAAGATTACCTGGATGTACCTGCGACGACGCGTGTGCTTTGCTGATTGTCTTCAAGGAGGAGATATGTGCCATCCTCCTCAGCTACTGCTGACGTGGCAGGAGGATGGGT
This sequence comes from Chara braunii, assembly GCA_003427395.1. Taxonomy (NCBI): domain Eukaryota; kingdom Viridiplantae; phylum Streptophyta; class Charophyceae; order Charales; family Characeae; genus Chara; species Chara braunii. Next base: position 256,314 of record BFEA01000646.1, read on the forward strand.
GCCCTGCTGCGACCTGCTCGTTGTATATGTCAGAGATGGTCAGGGAAGAACTGTACTGCTGACGTGGCGATATGGGGAGGAATGCCCGAGGAGGAAGAGGGATCAAGTGGGGTCCTGCTTCATTGTGGGAACTCTCCTCATCCTCCTCTCTGTCTCATCTCCCCCTCTCCTCGTTCTCTTCTCTAGCATTGAGACATTTGGAGACTACATGTGTGACGAGTACGGTTTCATGAACGATTTTGGAGACATTGATGTCATGCGGTGATAGACTTGTATCTTGACTTTTGTGAGCTTCTCATCTGACTAGGTACATTGCAATTTGGTATCAGAGCGATATCTTCCTTAACTCGCTATCTGCTGATCGCGGAAGAACGCGCACGCTTGCCTTGAAATCGCGCATTGGTTTCCATTCCACGCAGAGGTCAGGTTCGCGCGCTAGGTTTGATTCACGCGACCAAGACTGCGATGATGATGATGATGATGTGGACGCAAACCTTCTGGCTTGTAGATGCTGACGTGGAAGGCAGGAAGCAGCTGACATGGAAGGTGGGAAGCAGCTGACGTGGACGACATTGGCACTGGCGGAGGCTTGCTGACGTGGCATGCTATCCAGCAATATCGTAGTACCTGCCTTTGGAGGTGTACCTTGCTGACGTGGCCGTTGCCTATTGAAGTGGCAGCGCGCTGAGGTGCTGACGTGGCACATTCCAACGACAAAGAACATCGGATGACGTGGCATTTCCCAAGCAGCAGAAGATCCAGGTCGATGCGGCACATTCATCAACATTCCAGTGAGCACATACGGGTTGAGCTGTACTTCGCCGCTTACGTATTTCTGGTGCAACATCGTTGATACAGCCTAGTTGGCCATCGACGCTGAAGTGGCGTTTGTCTCGCTAACTTGACACTTGTCTTGCTGACTTGTCAACGAGGCTTTGTTGGAGTAGGACACATGGCAGTCCTCACGCGGCATACTGCCAGGCCAAAGAAAGATTGGTGCGGACAACACCTTGCATGTGCGTGGCCGGATGAGAGGTACAACACTATGCTGTAGTGCCAAGCGCCAGGGCATGTGTCAAGTCACACAACTATCTACGAGAAGACATCGGAGGAGAACAACTAACACTTGTTTGTTGATGTGTTGCTGATTGATCGATTGTAGTTACCTGTCGTCGGCTGTCTTGTGGATGGTTGCGGACTCACTATTGTTGTGTTTGTCTTGATCTCATTGGCCGGGCTGCGGAACCTCCATAGATCTTAGGAGATTATCATCAGATAGGATATCAGTAGATAACGCATATAGAAAATAGTGAAATTCCAATCCTGTAATTAATTCATTAGTTCTTTGCTTCTTGCCGTGGAACTGAAAATTCGTTCGTAGTGAGGCCGTGGAATTTCCAATCGTCTTTTTAAGTTTATTGTGGGGCATTCTCACTGGGGAAGATGGCTTACTTGTGGAACTGCTTGCTTGGATCCGTCTTGACGAGGTTGATTCCCCTATTCTTCTTTCTCATCTCTGTCACCTTCTTCGCTGATCAAGAAGAAGAAGACAAACGACAATGATGTTGGGCCGTCTTTGCCAGCTGCTCGCTAAACTGCATGACGCTGGTCCAGAAGTTGAACAACGTGTACGCAGCCAGTTCGATATGTGTGCCGCAGAGGACGAACTGTCTCGGGCTGAAACTTTTGTTCAGATGCTGGAAACAAGCGGTCGAGTGCATCAGACCATTGATCGTGGACATATCGATCACTTCGTCGCCAAGCAGTTCGCGAAGATAGCTACTCAAGGAGTTAAGGAGGGAAAGCGGGAACCGAGTGAAAAGAGCGGAGAACCCGAATTGAATGAAGAAATCATGAATAACACGATCAAGCAATTGCAGTCTGCATTAGAAGCATAAATAAAGACAAAGGAAGTCTACCAGAAACAACGAAAAGAGAAAGAGCATCAGGCAAGAAATGTGAAAGAAATAAAACAAATAATTAAAATTGTTGATTCAGAAATTGACTTGGCGTTCGTCATGCAAAATAGAATGGCCTACCTTGCACATTTGGAGATCAAAATTGACCAAGTTGCCGCAAAACTTCAGACGGTGACTAGACTGGTTAAAGGTAAAAACAAGATTGTGCAAGAAGAGAACAAGGAAGAAAGGAAAGAGGAAAAGAAAATAAAGAACCTCAAGAAAAACTGGACACCATCAAATCATGTGATCCCGAGGAACCCGAACCTTTAAAAAAGGAACCTCCAAAGAAAGAAGGAGGGGAAAAGCCAAAAAGGAAAGAGAACGTAAAAATAAAAGTGTTACTTACCTACAAAGAGGAAGGGAGGAGTCAAAAAGGAAAGAGAAGGTAAAAATGAAAGTGGTTTCAGATAGTCAAATAACCTTCTCCACTTCCTGTCTGGGAGAAGTAGCAAAGGCATGGGTTTTGTCTCATGCCAACGCCGCTGTCTTTGGGGACATCGGTGAGTGGCCAGAAACGATGACACTCCGCAAATTTCGCCAGACAATTAAGGAGAGATTCTTGGACAAAACGACGACCGACAAGGCTTTTGATGATCTCACTACCTTTGAAAAGAAACGTTGGTCTAGTGTCGAGACCCTGTCGCGTGAAGTGGACCGTCTTTTGCAGGTGCTTAGACTGAACCTACAGGACAACCAGGTTTTGTATATCTACTCACGCGCATTACCAAAACCCATACGTGGACAACTTGTGGCAAAAGCTAAGTCTGCAAATCATACTTATTGGCAATTTTGGGACCTTGCACTCCAAAGAGAACAGATGACCGCACAAGTGAAAGGAACATATGCGGGCGTTGTAAGGGGCGGGCAAACGAGTGGGTACAGGAACTGAAAACGTGCTTTCTGAAGACAAAAACGACATGATCACACACTTGTCTTTTTTTATCATAAGACCATAGAGAAATGACCCCTCGAAGAAACCGAGGGAAAAACTAGTGGTGGCGTTGAGTCTGGAAAGAGTGACGTCACTGTCGTGGTGGCCAACAAGGGAGGCAACAACAAAAATGGAGGACTTAAGAAGAAGAGGCCGCGCTTCTTCAGAGAGAATCCTGGCATTGCTTCTGGTCAGTCCTGGAAAAAGATGGGTTTGTCCCATAAGGAATGGCAGGAAAGAATGAACAACCAGTAGTGTCTGGCATGCGGCACTAAGGGACACATCATTGCATGGTGTCCTCTGATCCGGAACCCAAAAGGGAGCAGTCAGTAGAAGTAGCATCTACTCTTACTGAGTTGGAGGGTTTGGATAAAGTTAAGGCACTATAAATCCTTTTCAACCCCCTAGCTCTCATGGCAGAGGATGGCTCTTCTTCGGCCCATCACCCAGACCACCCAAAAATGTATTCGGTCTGATTGGGTCATTCCCTTTATGAACTCGGTTGTGAATTGATTGTGTTCCCAAGTTCATGAGCTAAGAAAGCGAAGAGTAAGGGTGAATTCATGATGGCGGATATTGAAATTGGGCAAACAGGAGTTGGTGCTTTGTTGGATCCTAGGTCTACGCGGTTCTACATCTCTGAGAAGGCAATTTAAAAATTGCTTAGGGATGAGATTGCAGGACCTACCTCGACTTATCACCTCTGTGTTGCCCGATCAAAGTACCATAAATGTCTCTCAATATGTTGACCACATGAAGTGTTATTTTCGTACGAATGAAGGTAAGTGAATATTGCATGAGGTAACCGTCCTTGTTGATAATAATCTACCTTTTGATTTGATTCTGGGTATGGATTGGCACGAGGAAGCTGACCCAAAAGTCAAGTTCAAGGATAAGATTGTTAAACTAAAAGATTAAAAACCTGAAATGAAACTAGTTAAGTTGTCATAAGTCTGGTTTTGACTCATCACTGTCATTTTTTTTTAACGAGTCTTCCTGCTTTTCAAAGCATGGTCACAAAAAAAAAAAAAAGTAAATGATGTAGTGATGGTACTCGTCAAGAATGTAGGTGAGTGTTCTTCGTCCTATCCACCTTTTATCTAATAAATACTTGATGAATATAAGGACTTGCAGTTCGAACCGACGGGATTAACCAAGCGTACTATCAAGCACACCATTAAAATCATTCCCGAAAGTAAATTCCCAAGGGATCGATTTATCGTATGTTTATAATGGAATTAGAAGAACTAAATAAACAATTGCAGGAACTTACCGAGAAAGGAGGGATTAAACCAAGTTCTTCTCCCTACAGGGCACTTATACTTTTCATGCCGAAGGGGAACTTAGATTGTGTATGGACTACCGATGATTGGATTTTGTAACTAAAAAGAACGGGGAACCCCTTCCTCGAATTGATGACCTTCTTGATCAGTTGCAGGTTTGCAAGTACTTCAGCAAGATTGATTTGAAATCTGGCTATTAAATATTATTTAACATTGAAATGTTGCAAAACCAGTTTTCACTTGGAGGTTTCTTTTGCCTTTGAATCTTTTTAACACGTTTTGATTACTATTCCAAATGACTTTCTTTTTCTTTGCAAGATTCTGTTAGAGTCTAAACAAACCATGAAAGTCGTTTTTTTAGTCTCATCTGCCTTTTTGTGTTGAAGGACTAAATGTCGTGCTTCTAACGTTCAGGTTTTAGAATTCAGTCGAGAAACTCGAAAAAACTCTTTATTATTGACATTTATCTCTTGTGTGTAATGTTGATACTTAAAGTTTTGCCGTACGTTTTGCATTTCGCTTTTGCAGCTTCATGTGCGCATATCTGGGTTTGATTTGATGCGTCAGAGTTGAACATGAGAAATTTGTTTGTTTGCTTTCTACGTTTTTTGTCTATAATTTTTTGTTTTTTTTGTGATTGCCACCAAGACACTTCCTTGTGCCAGAAGATCTCTCTATTTTTCTACGCCTTCGACATGTCTGTTTTTATGTGTTAGGAAAAAGGTGAATATTTGCTACATTTTGTAATGTCATAATTCAGAGTCACTGTCTTTCCTTGAAAATTGCTTCGTTTGTTAAAATTTGTCGTTTGCCTTGTTTCAAGCATAATTTAGACTCGTTTCTACATGAATTTTGTATGGCATGGACCTGAAATTGTACATTATGAATGTCTTTTCATTTATGTTCACTCTGTCTATACAAATTGTTGGGTTTTGTCCAGTTCTCTGGTTTTCACGAATCATATGTTCCTATTTGGCCCAGCTTGCCCAGGGATAGGCGGATCACAGACAAGCCCGGAGCGGGCACAGTATGTGCACAACAGGGAGAGTTCCCCTTTCGTTTCGAGGTCAGTTCTCGATGTTATCCACTCGAGAATGGGCAGGCATCTGTGTATAGTCTGCCATTGTAGTGTTATGCGGTTAGTCGGTCGAATGTGCGAGAAAGAGGTTCATATGAACCTTTGGAAGTCTCGTTTCTCTAGAGGGGAGCAAGGTTGTTACAGCCCGGCCACGGGGGTCCGGTGCGGTGGTCCCCTGACCCCGGCCTGGGAGAGGCCAAAAAAAAAAAAATCAAAAAAAAAAAAAAATAATAAAAATAAAAATACAGGGGGGTGCGCAACGGACGCCTGCACCCCATGGGCCTAACTACAAAAATGCAGCTTTGGCCCCACCTCGAACCCCCCCCCGGGGCTACACCCTCCCCTGGTGAGCCCGGGGTGGCCCTGGGCGCGGGGCCAGGGGCGGGGCCGAGCGGGGTGCGGGGCCGGGGATAGCGGGGAGCGGGGGCGGGGG
>BFEA01000646.1:269028-285122 GCA_003427395.1 Chara braunii
ATACTTCGAATGACAAACGACCTGTACGTCCGCTGGGAACCTCCTCTACAACACCTCTGGTCTCGCCTTGCTCAGGGCATACTCATACTGCCACCCCCACTCCATGCACATGGTGTGGACTGAAACAGACAGTAGGGTTCACCTGCTGAATCAGCCAGCCCGACAAGTGGGAGGGTGCGGCCTACAACAAAGCCTAGCATGTGGGCCTAAGTACAAACCATGATGGCTATAGCTGACTCTCAAAGTGGAGAGTCTCGGGTCTCATCGATCATACCAACACTCAAACTTCGTGAGGTGCTGCGACCGATACAGGCAGCCGGGCGATATTCGTACAGGCCGGATCCGCTAAAAAGCATGTAGCGACCCCCGCCACCCTGCCGCCGCTGCCCCACCGAGCCTGTTCGGAGTGCCCTCCGATTCCCTTTGACTCCAAGCTATCAACGCTCTCTAGGTGGGACGCGAGGGAAGCCACGACCACGGACCCTACGCATGTCGACCTCCCCAGCCCAAACTTCATGACGGGCAAGGTTGGGAATTTTTGTCGGCATTTCGAACTCCCACGACCCCGCAGGTCAACCACAGGAGGCGCGCTCTCAAGCCCCTTGACCGCCGCGACGGCCTCCACATCCGACGTCGCGTTCGAGTCAAGGAATGTTGAAGCCAAGAATAATAATAATAAATAGAAGAATTATTAGGAAAACAGCACGACCTTGGTCCCAATGCGCTTCCCTGCGGACCGCAAAACCACGGGGATGGCCTCGTCGGACCCTTAACCTGTTGGCTTTCCTTCGTATCGCTCCGTTGCTCCTGTGCCCTCGTCCGCTGGTCTCGGCCCCTAAATCTCCCTGTTGAAAGTCCGATATTGTAACCAATAGTGTTAGGCTCAAGGATGGATCTAATACTAGCGGCCATCTAAACCAACAGATACCGTGCGACATGCAGACTTATCGAAACGTTTTCGAGATCACCCTGCTGTCAACGTCGCCTTCCATACGTACGCACAAGTCACAGGAAAGCACACCAAGCAAATAACAAAAATCGTTTAAGAAATCCTAGTTTAATCAAAAATAGAAATATGGTCGGCGATCACGCCGGTTCTTCTATCATCAACAAATAAAAATCATGTGCGCCTCAAGCCTGAGTGCCCACACACTCTCTACTCTAATCACCCATTCAGTCAACGTAACCCACAGACGCAGCCGTGGCTCACGTGGTAAACCTAAACTTTAAACCAAACTAACTTCCTGTCGTTTGCAAAAACCCGGGTGGATACCCTTGTAAGGGTATTCGCACCGACAGCGCGCTCTGTGTCCAGGTCTTCCTGTCTCTGCAGTGCACTCCACCCTTCCCTTGGGAGGGCAGTGCAATAAGCTTGTAAGGTGGCCATTCCGCTGTCATTGTTTCAAACCTTATACACAGTCATGGGGATCTGCATGGACTCAGTCCACACCACCCAGTCGTAGGGCTGTATGACGGGACACGTTTTGAGGGCTTGAATCCAGGCCAAGGGGATGGCTTCCTGAAGTTCCTTCATGCCCTGGGCCAGGTTTTTGGTTAGTCCCATGTGGGCTTTTAGAGAGTGTTCAGATATCCAGTTCCTAGATTGGCCATCCCACAGGTCCGCCACCTTGTATACCCCTTTTCTTACCCATTGCCTCCATTTGGAACCCCGTTCTATGGAGAAGGGTTTGCCCATGTCATCCACAATGGGTGCATGCCTGAACAGTGGCTGACTCCTTAACAAACAATCCCCTATCGATGATGAAAATGATGACGAACAACAAAAACAATGCCTTGATGATAATGATAATGATGATGATGATGATGTTGACAAACAACTCCCTAAAGTCCAATGATGAAGCTTACATTTTTTTCTTGATGGACAACACCGTGATGAAAATGACGAACAACTCTCTGGTGATGAGGACGAGCAACCCCCGGATGACGAATACACACCTTCGATCAGCGCTCGCACCCTTTTTTTTTTTTTTAAACATTGGATGTGCAAAAAAGATGACCATCATAGCCGCCTCACGTCGTCATCCCCGTCTGCCTGTCAGTTGGAGGCCGCCAGGCTACCGCTCGTGCCATCCCACAAAGCCAGCGCGTGCGTCGATGGATTGCTATTCCTAGGTAAGCATCGAAAGGAAAGATTGTGTGTGCCGATTAGTGAGTCTTGCGTCGTCTATTTTTATGTGAGTGCCATTTCACCCCGATCCACCAGCCAGTTGGAAACCGCCAGCCTGCCGGTTGTGCCAACGTCTAGTGCCAGCGCTCACGCCAATGGATTGTCATTCCTAAGTGCGCGTGGGAAGGCAAGGTTAAGTGTGTAGGTTCATAAATCTTTGAGTCGTTTATTTTTAGTTGAGTGCTACTTCACGTCGGCCCGCCTACCAGTTGGAGACTGCTAGCCTGCCGGTCGTGCCGACGTCCAGTGCCAGCGCTCGCACTGATGGATTGTCATTCCTAAGTGGGCATGAGGAAAGATTATATGTCTTGGAGACCGCAAGCCTGTCGCGTTTATTTTTAGTTGAGTGCTACTTCACTCGGTTTTGCATTGTTTATTTTTAGGTGAAACTAACATTTTGTTAAACTGATATTTCTTTTGTCAAATCGCAAAATTAAATTCAGTGGAAATGTATTAGATTTTTGGTGTAAAATCTCGACTTCCATTTCATATTAAGTAAGTGATGTCTACCCTCACTCAATACAAAATGGAAGTCGCGATTTTACGCAAAAAATATGATCAATTTTCACTGGATTCAATTTCGCGATTTTACAAAAAAATGTCAGTTGTAACGAAATGTCAGTTTGAGTTCCACTTCATATTCGAAAAGACTAATGTTAATCTTTTGCTGTGTTTTTGGTTGCCCGTTATGAAGAGGGATGTCAAAGTCTATGTAGAGAATTCTCAGGTTTGTCGGAGAGACGAGCCCCGAACGTAGACTTCTCTTGGCTTGATCAAGCCACTTCCAATTCCTGAAGGATTAGGCCAGTCACTAGCAATGGACTTCATGGACATATTGGTAACCCGCGGGCGAGGAAATAAACAAATTATTTGTTATTATTGATTTTTTTTTTTCCCCTCAATAAAACAGACCCTTATGGTTCTGGCTCTATATCCATTATGGGGAGCGTCTGTATGGTAACCGTTACTTTTCCGCAGGCAAGTCAAAATCCTCAGATACATCATTTGCACCCTCGTGCATCCTTCTGTTCAGCTGAAGGATCCCTAATCAAAAGTGATTACTCCTTGCTACAGGAGGATTGACTGTCAATTTGCCCTTCTCATGTATTCCTCTCAGGATCCTTACATGGACTTGTCAAATCTGATTATATGCATCAAGAATCGTAAGAAGTTTTTCCTTCCATTACGCTGTCATGGCTTCATAGGGCTTCATAGGGCTCTCGGGCCTATCTGTTGAAGAGTTCGGTCTCCATAGTCGAATCTTTGAATAACATCAGTTCTTCAATCTGAGCTGCATGTCATTAATGTCTTCCACCTTGTCTTTTGGATAGCCAGATTCTTGTGAAGGCTGCCAGGTGTATATGACTTGTTTCTGATAAGTTATTTCTTGTCTCCTTGACCCTTCGCCACTTGCATAGAATCTCAGCTTCCATCATCGTCTTTGTTGTAACCCAGAGTTTGTCAATTGGCAATGCGTTTTTGGTCTCATCCAGAGTCCTGCTGCATCTTTCCTTCCATATTACCCATCGAGTGCTTTCCGGATCAGCCTGAAGCACTGTTTTTATGGCTTACTTAACTGCTCAGGGATGTTATTCCATAGGAGGAATTATTGACAAAATTTCTAAGTTTGCACATTTCGTACTGTTGCCTGCAATTGCAAAGACCGAGCTATAATCCTTTCTTAATTTCGTCAATCACAAGGTACATGATTTTGGATTGCCTAAGGCAATTGTTAGTGACACGAATGTAAGTTGTATAAGTGACCTTCGATAGAATTTTACCAAAAAGATGAACTTTGAACTGCAGATGACAACATGACATCATCCTCAAGCCAGTGGCCAGGCAGAGCAGATGAACAGTATAGTGCAATAGGTGCCAATAACTATTAAGGGATATACAAAGGCAATCGGATTTCAATGTGTGAGCCTTTGCTTTCACATTGAACGCAAACAGATCATGGCATGCGATTGAACGATGTCTCCTACTGAGATGATCTTTCCTGCCATCATCCAAAATATATAGGAACTCGATGAGCATGAAGCCTAGAATCAGAATGGTCGCACTCCTCTGCTATTCGTCATCCCATCGTCGGACCACCAACCTTATTCCACTGATGATATAACTTTGAGAATAGATGCATTTCAAATTATGCCCTTGCAAACATAATGTTTCTCAACTTCTACACTTTCAACATTTTACTACATCAACATTAACTATGACCCGCGTGTACCTTTGCTTTGAATATTTTTGTCATCATCCGATTCACATACCCTTGGTAATCAACTTCACAGTCAGAAGTAAACAACCAATCAAAATATAATTGTCAAGTCCTCGTGTCATCTGCCGTGATCCAAAATGTCAACATGTATGCGTATCAAGAAATCAATTGCTTGTCAATGTGTCCAGACCAGATAGTTGATTAAGTACGCCTGCGAAAAATTTTCAGCGCTGTGTTGATTCCTAGGTTCAGTGAATGTCGTGTCGAAGTTGATCTCCACTTTACCCGGAGAACTCGATAGTGAGTCGATACTTACCAATCCCATTTATCGGTGCAGCGTGCTAACCCTTGAGATGCTTACCACTGCAATTGAATTTAAACAGTTCACACGATATTGTGCGAATTTTTTGCTTCGTTCGGACCGTGGTTGGCTAGTAAATAGGATATAACACCATATCGTAGCTTCTATTGTGTATGTATGTAGTATGTTCATTATTGTTGTGAAGTATAATAAGCTAGCAGTATAGTAGCTTATCGTCTGTGTCTATGATGTTTGAATATCTGATACAGTATTTGTGTAGATATATCGTTGCATGAAACTTTGGCTCTTGAAATGCTGTAGAGTCTTGAGAAAGCCCAACAACACCTTTGGGTACTAGTCTGTATAATACCGTTGCACATTTTGCAACTTCTAGAACGCCTAACCAGCTTCGCTTAGGATGGAAGCGTAGGACTCCACTAGACTTTCATTTTCTTAATAATAAAGGTGCTACAACACCTGATTTACAACACGTGCTTGAGTATGAAAAAATCTTGCAACACACTGTCGACTCAAAAAACGATGTAAAATTTGTGGTCAACAGGACCATAAAATACAAACAAATGTGGCGTACCTCCCAAAAATGGAGTTAACAAAACATCAAAAGTCACCAAAATTATTGTGAAAATGACAATTTCAATTTCGTTCAAAAAATATAAAATGTCTGTTTTGACGAAATCATCGTTGAGAGCAATAATACCATCCAAGGTAGGCGATAGAGCATGGGTCAAAATTATCAGAGTTCACACTGGAACAACACATCTCACACACATTGATGTCTGGACTATCTTTTACATAGTAGGGAGACATCAGTTCCCTTCACCCGGACTGATCAGTTCCCTTTGCGACAAGCAATGCTGCCCCCTACCATGGACAACCCTGTGGACATCGATAGCATTGTGGAACACAAGGAGATACTTGCGTCGAAGCCTGACAGGAGTCGAAGACCACCTACGCCTCAAACTCGGTTTCGGGTGGTGTTCAAACATCACCAGGATCCTAACGAGAATCAGTGGTTCACAAAGAAAGAACTAATGAAGATGCTCTGCAAATTGTGCAGCATTATGAACGGGCTCTGAACGGGAAACAATCACTAGAATGAAAGGGTTCTCAGAGGGCTTTCAAACCAGCGAGGGCGGGAATGTGAGCATCTAGGCCCCTCGGCCTCGTCAAAAGCGGCCCTGTCCGCCCTATGTGAAGGAGGGCCTGACAAATTGTGGTCGGACGTAAGTGAAGGCCACCATGGGGTTCCCAAACTGCCCCGCAGCAGGCCAACACCTGCAACTAACTGGTGTGAGGAAACCCGGGGAGGAGCTACCTACCGTTCGCTGAAGCCATGGGCTACAACGCCTGTCACTCGCCGCGCCCGCTTTTGAGGTCCTCAACAACCAGCAGGGTGTTGACGTTGTCGCCAACTGAGGCACTTTTACAGAAGAGCTCACCGAGATAGGTTCAATTTCAGACTGATTAAGAGGGGGAAAATGAAGCGAATTAAAGTCGGTGGCTCCCAAGCCCAAACATCGGATCTGAGCCCTCCCGAATTTGAGAGGGAATCAGACCATACCCTGTTCTTAAACGCGTCAACAGTATGAGTTCACAATTAGGAGTGAGAGCGCAATTAAGGAAGCCAGAAGGGACATCACGCATACACACACGCAGTTAGACTCGAATAACCATTACTGAAAAACGTTCCCCTGCAGTTTCTGAATAGCCCCGCGACATTCACGCGAGGAACCCCCCCCCACTTGGGGTTTAGCAGAACAATATTCACTTACCCTCCGTTCCAGACCCTGTACAGTCGATCTCTCCGTATTGGTTATCGGAGTTCACGACACTGGTTGCGCCCCCCGCTTGATCCTGAACACAGGATGATCCCCTTTACTCACCCGAGCGCAGCTAAATCAGGAATGAAACCAGAGTCACTGTTTCTCAGCTTCTTCAAAATGCACGTTTCACTGTCTGACGATCTGTTCCGAAGGTTACAGTCCTAACAGATATAAATTTAGGCCCATCTGGGTAAGGAGGAACTTTAATGAACCTTGTTTCTGACCTTGTTCACACCATCAAACAGACGATACCTTACGCATTCAAGCAAGAGGCGACTCGGTTCTAAACTTCAGAAAAAAAAACAGAGGTTTACCAAGTTTTCGACAGTATGACTTCCTTGTCTCTCCCTATCACCCGTTTTCTCTTTCGGAACCTTCCAATATGACCCTAAATTTCCCTCCCAACAGAGGCTCGTCACCACAAAGCAGGCGATATCAGTCAGATGACCATCAAGCAAACCCCCTTTTCTTGACGCCATAATCACGCAACGGTTTCTAAATGAAGAGGGGATGAGGTAAAGAGAGACATACCAAATTTCCTTATGTTAGCAGTTACGGTTGAGTTGATCCAAAAATCACATGTCGTCGCGTTCAGCCGCGTGGAGTTATTGGAGCGTCGATGGTTCGGACTTCAGATTGCCTTGATTATCCCCGCAGGTAACCAAGCGGCTTGCGAATACAGTGCCACTCCGAGTACTTGGTACTTGATGGCCCGAAACACCTGAAGATGCCACCATCACCCGATGGGCCGCTACCTCCGTCCAACCGATGCGAAACTCGTGGTTATCTAGTTCGCCATGCCTCAACGTGCCATTGGAGTAATAGACGCCTGCTCATCGGGTTCAATGGGGCAGATTTCGTAGCTCCTGACGAGCAATGTAAGCGATCCGTCCCGCGCAGTCTGTCTCCTCGCTCTCTCCCCCGCCAAACTGTCATAGCCCTTTTTCTTCGCTCCTGTTAACCTCGCAACCAGGGCCTATACTCTCCCACTTTCTTCCCTACGCTTTGTTCTGACAACAGTGCTCTTCCTCCCTTCTGACAGGGTTTCTGGTCAATCAGCAACATGCCTCACCGACCCGTCTTCAAACAACGTTAACTCACAGCAAACGGACAGTTCGAGAACGCAATCTGATCCACTTTTGGTCAGACAGTAAGCTCATCAGGGACGTTTTTTTTTTTTTGCAGGAAAGAACTGGTCAAAAACTCGATCCCCCTCGGTCGGGCGAGAGGATTAACAGGACCGAGTTCCATCGGCCCAACGGACAGTCACTATCTTTGCACGAACCGTCTGAGAAGTGTCGCCCCTAGCTGAGAAGCAAGGAGCCCAAGAGCGCGACCAAGCACGAGAAGCAAGGAGTCAGCGAGCGCGAACAAGCTATGTACTCTCCGGACGAGTGCCAGAATTCCCTCGCCTTCTCTTTCTGAGTCTCATTGCCCTTCTCCCCTCTTTTCTGAATCGTGATGTGTTGAGCGCGGCGCTCGCCAGACACGTCCCGGAGTTCGCCCCCTCCGACTGTCCCCCATGCAAGCTTCCTCGCTGCAACCCGAGCGGTCTCCAATTCACGCAGTACGCCAGGCCCACCTGTTTAGTCACGGCCCCTGTTGTAACTCGCTCGGCTCGCGTACTCACCCGGGGTGTCCCGTCAAGCGCGCTCCTTGTACTCACTGCCCTCCGAACGGCATGTCCCAGGCACTCTCCTGAGCTTTGACTCGAGCGTCAATGACGAGCCGGGTAAACCTGGCTCACTCCGAATCCTCCCTCAGCAAAGCACTCTCCCACCTTCTCCATCTCATCATGCAAATCCCAAGAGTCGCGCTCTAGCTACACAGCACTGATGGCTGGGTACGCCTAACCCGCCTCCTGGATACTGCTCTCTCCCCCTTCCCGAACCGCGCTGTGCTGACACTGTGTGCGCCGTGCACGCTCACTCCCACACTCTTTCGTGCTCCTCTGAACCGAGCCTTTCGCCCCAGTCCCACGCCCAATATCCATTGCACCTCAAGTGTGCTCTGCACAAGTGGTCTGCGAACACCAGGCTCACTGTCCGCCTTCTGAAAAACCTCCTCCTCTATATCTCTCCCCGCTGCCCTTAACCTTGCTCCGTTCAGCACTAAACAGGTCTGGCACGTTAGGTACCAGTCTTCCTGGCCTCTCCCTCAACCCCGTTCCCGGTCCAGGCCGCAGCGGTTTAAGGGCGAGAATTACCAATAGTCAGGCAAGTCCGCACCAAAGTTTGACGCCGTCAGGGCCAGGATCAGCATCAGAAATACAAGTCCCGAGGCGTAATGGCCCCTGCTACGGAGAAACTAGTAGTGGCATCGGAGCATGCCGGACTGTAGCAGGCCTGCCAGGCTGTAGTAGATCTTTCGCAGCAACTTCGAGACCAGCTCAAGCGCATAGCAGGATAGTTATGCTGCGTTGTGTCACTAGTAACGAGTCAGCAACACTGCCGCTATGATAGCACTGAACCTTCATCGAATACCATCGAATTTAGGTGATTTGCCGCAGTCGCAGGGCTGGTACCAAACCAATTGCCCGACGCAATTCAATTGGATCAGTCGTTCCATAAGCCGCGGTGCCAGCTCTGTATCAGCGACCAAACCTGAGAAATAGGAGCAGACCGCAAAATACTGCCCCAGCACCATGCCTAGTCATCATGAGGGTCACCTATGACCATACCGTCAGAGAACAGTATGCTGCACCACCATTGTAGCAGAGCCGAATTAGTGTATTGTGAGCCGTCCCAGATACACCGTATCAACGCCAGACAAATGATTGCACCGTACCAGTGTCGGGAACCTCGAACCTGTGGTCATACCAACCTTGTGCCATCATACCAGTGAACCATTCCAGTCCGGGATACCGTACTGTGTCACCACGCCAATACCGAACAAATGGCCGCACCGTTCCAGCCCCGAACCAATGTGTCATGTGCCGTTCTAGTGTCATGTCAGCGTCAGAAGCAGCGAACAGCAGCAGTCCCGAACTGGATCAGAGTACCGCACCGGAAAATACCAAATGAGGAACCGCTCAGTACCGTACCTGTTCTAATCCTGAAAGTAAGTGCCAGCCAGCAGTTCCATGTCTATGGCAGATTAGTGATTTTGCCATTCCGATCATCTCAACAATGAACCGAAGTAGGCTAAGCGCATACAGTACCGCACAGATGCGCCGTGCTAGTACCGAACCTGCCCCGAACCAGAGTGTCGTGCCCGAATCGAACCCTTGGCCACACCAAAGTAACCAAGTCGAGCGGCACATACCAAAGCAGCACCAGCGGCAACACCTCACCGACCATGCGACTCCACTCACTCAAAACACCCGGATTACGCCGAAGGTAGCAATGAAGTAAAACAGGCAAATCGGTTAAATCACGTGAACCACGTGAGGGTTCACAGTTATCGGGAAATTAAAAGAATCGTCAAACTCGGGGTAAATAAATAATCCCGGACAAAAACCCATCGTAAATAATTTTATTTAAATTTATCAAATAATAAATAAAAATCCATCGGGAGTAACTTTAATAAAATTTAATTGATTAATAAATAATAATTGGTTCTCTTTTTCTTTTATTACTTTTAATTATTTCCCTCATTTTTAATTTCATCATCGGAAATAATGAAAATAATGAAAAATTCCCTTACGAATGAATTCCGATAAAATTTGAATAAATAGTAATTATTCTATCATTCTCATCCCTCCCATTATTTTCAATTCGTTTTCCCAGTTTTTTATTTAATATTCAAATTAATAAAATCTGAGGCGTCATTTCCCCAGCAATTGTACGATGCAAAAGAGTTGCGCCAAGGCCCATTACCACCTCTCAGTACCGCGGCCGGCCGCTTCAGGAACAGCCTTGGAACGGACGAAAACGATAGGCGCCAGGCGCGGCAGGCATGACCGCTCCCTCGTTGTTTTCAAGGGTCAGTGTTAATACTTGACGGGGGGGATTTTAGGGGTCTCTTTCCGACCCCTAATTTTTCCCAATGGCTCAGATGAAAGCTTCGGTCAATCCCTCTCTAGGCGCTTAATCAAAGGCCCAATCCGTCGAAATTCGGGTGGCCGACTGACCTTCGGCCGCCCGACACCGGTAGGCCCAACATATGAGTTACTAGGCGTATCTATGTACGCTATGTACCTGCCCCCTGCGCGCGTAGTAAATAACATACTACGCCCCCCCACTGCATTAGACGCGCATACAACACAGTTTTTTTCCTGCAAAAAAGATAACTTTTTTTTTTCTTTTCTTGCACGGGCTGCGGGTGCGTGACAACCAGCAGGTGCAGACCCCCGAATCCGACAGGGACGTACAATGCCCCTTACACCCCCCTTATACCCCCTTACACACCCCTTACACCGCACCTTATACCCCCCTTACACCCCCCTGTTACCCCACACCACCGTAGCACACACGTTGTACCCCACACCCCTTGGCACCCCCCTCACACCGCTTATACCCCACGCCCCTACCACCCCCCTGCACGTGGCCTCCGATCCAGCACAAAAAGGTAGGAGGCCACCCAGCCCAAACACAATCAGGCATTTGCTGCAAGCGACAATGCTGCTAGAGGTACAGCAGAAGCAGCGCCCAAGGAACGAGGAGAGCAGCTGCCATGGTGCTGGTAGCGAGGTGGCGGAATGTGGAGATCGAGGAAGTAGGATAGCAAAGAGGACTGGTGGTTCTTACTTGGTGTTTACGAGTGAAGCCTATATGAGCAGAGTCTTCAAGCAGCATTCAGCAAGCGACACATGAACAGCAAGTCGGCTTGTAGATAGGCTAGCATGGTAGATGTAGTAGGAAGTAGACTGGGCGGTCACATCACAAGAAGGGCTACTACATTGTTGTTGTTGTTTTGAAGATTGGAGGCAGATCAATGGGCTTTCTTTATCAAACCACCAGTACTTTCTAAAGCCGTGCCCGTATACAAGCCACCATTTTAGGAAACGTACCGGCCACTATAGGAGAGCCCATATTCATCTGACTAGAAACAGTTATACTCAATTTTTTCCCGCGGCTGATGGCTGGGCCAAGTACTGGTGGTTCAAGAAGCCTGGGACCGGATACGTTGTGTGCTCCTAATTGCTGTGCTTTCTGCTTTGGTTTTCTGCTTTCAACTCAGCTCTATCATGTTCGGTTGTCTGTGAGATTTAGCAATTTGTGCAAGGAAAATGAGCAGTAGCGAGATGACAATATCCAGAATGCACAATCACATTGAAAGCCAGAATGTTTCACTGTATCCAGAAAGCAGCATTGCACCAATATAACACCAATTGAGAATCATAACACTGAAAACCCAATGTCAGTGAGAGCTTGCTCTCGCCACCACCAACATAAGTGTCCAAGCCCCCTTCCCTACTTGGCGCTCAGTGCCCAGTCTTCTTTCTACACAGCTACTGTCTGCCTACTAATTGGCAATGCAACTGTTGCCGTCAGCAGCCAACGAAGTACTTGAAGATGTCGCCCAATGCAGACCATCGCCAATACCAAGAATGTGCCGTCACATCATCAGCATCAGCATCCTTCTCTCTCTCCCTCGACTTACACCCACGTCTTCCCTCTGTACACCCGAAGACCACCCCTGCGCCTCACTGTAGTCCAAGCCCCAGCCAGCTATGGAGGCTGGGCTATGGCGCTGCCCTCAGCAGTGCCCTGCTTCTCGCACGACCGCACACACATAGCACCTTTCCCTTAGCACATAGCGGCACTTGAGCCTACGCTCCGGCGGCGCTGCCGCACAAACTGGCAAGTGCTTGAATGAGCCTCCAGGCAGTGAGCTGTTTCCTATATGGAAAGAGTCTGCCTGCCCCGACGGCTTGGATGGGCTGGGCCTGTGCCCAGAAGCTTCCGGTAGGCCCCAGGAGGCTGTGCCTCGGTTGCAGCTGCTGGGCCTCGTTCAGTTGGGCCTCCCAACTGTCTGTGTCTGATGCTGCGATTCTTGCCCAGGGCCTGCATTTCAGGAAAGGCCTGGAAGGCCGTGGAAAATCTTTGCTGCTCGGGCCTGGGTTCTCTCAACCAACTGGCGCGTCACAACTGCCTGGAACCCAAATACGAAATTGCCAGTGATGGGCTCCCGGGATTTGTTAGGCCCGCCTTCACTTAGGGCGGGCACATCTGCAGCAGGGCCCCTCAAGCCTGCTGAGGACCCAGATCCTCGCGTTCCCTCCTCCTTTACTTCGATAGTCCTTTGAGAAGTCTTCTAATTTGCAGACATTTTTCCCTTGAGTTCTCTTTCGTAGCCGGCAATCACTTGAGGTGCTGTTCGTTGGAGTTCTTCTCTAATGAACCACCGATCTTCATTGGGATCAAGATGGTGTCTGAATCTGACACGATATTGCATCCTTGGCTTGGGAGGATGGCCTATGCCGGGCGGTTTAGGCACTAACATTATTCGATGCTCCATGATTACGCCGATGTCGAGTTCACCATCCATGGTTGGGGGCAGCATTGACCGTTTGGAGGGAAACTGTGCAGTTTCTGCAAAAGGTGCCAGTTTTGAGGCGTGAAAAACTGGGTGTGTATGTAGATGAGGTGGGATGTGAATCACATAAGAAGGTCCGTCTATCTGATCCCGCGCTATGTCTAGGACCTCCCAAGGACCTAAATATTGTAGCATTAGCTTTCCATAGATTCCCAATTCTTGTCAAGGTTCAGATGATTTGAACCAGACCCGTTCTCCTACCTGAAACTGAGATGGCCGTATGTGCTTGTTCTCATATGCCACCATGGCATTTTGAGCTTTCTTAATGTGCTCTACAGCCTGTTGCAGCATCTGTTCATACTTGACAACGAAGTCTATGCTGCTAGGTGGCAGATGGCTGAGTTTCTGGTAGTTGGAAATCTAAGGCGGTTCGAGGCTTCTAACCAAGATGCAGTTGGTTGGGAGTCATTCCAGTAGTGTTGTGCATGACATTATTGTACAGGCTGGCGACGAGAGGCAATCTCTCGTCCCAGTCATCCTGACTTGGCTTGATGTAATGCCTTAGTAAGTGTTGCACTACTTTGTTCATATGTTCCGCCTGTCCGTTTAACTCAAGGTGACTCCCTGGCGTCATCTGCAGTTTGGTACCCATCTGTTGGGCAGTGTTTTGCCACAGTTCGCTTGTAAAGCGAACATCCCTGTCATTGACGATAGACTTGGGCAAGCCAAAGTCACGTACCCAGTTATCCATAAACAATCTGATGACGTAATCAATTTAAGCAATCTTCGGCATAGCGATTAGTCTTGCATACTTGGAAAAGCGGTCTACTATAACGAATATGTGTCTCTTCCCAGACCTGCTGGTCACAAGAGTATCCATGAAGTCCATGGACACACTCTGACTAGGACCTTCAGGAATCGGCAAGGGCTTGATAAGCCCAATCAGAGCCTGAGTCCTAGGTTTCTACCGTTGGCAAACCTGGCAGGTTTCAGCGTACCGCTTGACATCTTGCATCATAGAAGGCCACCAAAATCTCCGCACTAAGTTAGTTGAAGTCTTCTTATAACCGAAATGGCTAGTTGCACCATGACACTCTCCTAAAAACAAACTATGAAGAGACTCTTTATCCGGGACACATAATTTTTTATTCCCTGCCTTCTCAAGAAACAACAAGCCATCTACCATCGTAAATTCGTCAGAAGTTACTTTATATTTCGCTTGATATTTACGAATGATCTCCGAAATTACTGAATCTTGCTGATAGGCTTCCACCAAGGATCGAGTTACGTCGTCTGATATACCAAACTAAGACTCTCCCTTGATTGGATCAAGTTGATAGTCATACATATCTATCACTCGAATCTACCTTTTGCGTGCGTCAGAGAGTACAGGCTGAACCTTGATCCAGCGCAGAGTCTCATGGTCAGATCTGAAGTAGAAGAATTTGCCTAGGAGATAGTGTATCCATTGGACCAACGCTCTATAGAGGGCATAGAACTCACGCTCATATGTGGAAATTGCTAGCTTTTGGGATGACATCTTTTTACTCATGTACTCGATTGGTCTTAACTTCTTCCTCTCCTTTTGCGCAAGGACCGCGCCTATGCCGTATTGGCTGGCGCCTGTGGTCACTACAAAGGGTTGCTCAGGATCTGAAAGTTTGAGGACTTCATAGTGTGTCAGAGTATACTTCAATTTCTTGAAGCTTGCTTCACACTCTTCGATCTACTTTCAACGGGTGTCAAGGCGAGTTAGATCTGTTAATGGGGAAGCTATAATACTATAGTTTTTAACAAACGGGCGATAGTAGCCTGTCATCCCCCAAAACGATCGGACCTCAGTAACGGTCTGAGGTCTGGGCCAGTCTCATATGCTGACCACTTTGGCATCGTCCGACCTCAACCCATCCGCAGAAATTTCATGACCCAAGTACAAGATCTCGGTGCGGCCGAACTCGCATTTCTCCAAGTTGACCTTGTATTGGTGCTGTCTTAGGAGACCTAACACTGTTTTCAAGTGCTCAGCGAGCTCCTCTACAATTTTACTAAAGAGATCGATATCGTCGAGGTACACGATGATAAACTCGTCTAAGTAATCATGAAAAATCCTATTCATTGTGTGTTGGAATATTCTAGGGGCATTGCATAGGCCAAAAGGCATCACCATGAACTTGTATAAACTGTACCTAGTCTGGAAAGCGGTTTTGTGTTGGTCCTCATGTCTAATAGCAATTTGATGGTATCCGAACTTCAGATCTATCTTTATGAAGTATCGACATAATTGCACTCTATCCAATAGGTCGTCGATACGGGGTAGGGGCTCCGCGTTCTTAATGGTGACGGCGTTGAGGCCCCTATAGTCAATGCACAGGGTACCTCCCTTCTTAGGGACGAATAGGACTAGAGCACCATAAGGAAGGTACTAGGCCGAATTCATCCCTTCTCTGTGAGCTCTTTGAGCTGGCGGCGAAACTCATCCAACTCCGCAGGAGACTCCCATAGATTCGTCCTTTAGGTACCTTACTACTCGGGGACGACCTCTATTGCATGGACCACCTCCCTTTCCACCACACCACTGAGATCCTAAAAAAGGTTTGAATATTGTGCGACGACTGCTTCTATCTTTGGGGGTGATTTTACTGCCTGCCCTCTCTCAGAGAGAAAGACTAAGTACATACCTTCCTCACGATTTTGTTTATAGTCCCTATACTCTTAAAGGCAACAATGGGTCTCGCGTGACGCGTGCCCCTGAGACCTTTTTCCCACGCGGGCCCTGTGGACCGTGGGCCCGACGCGGTTTTTTGTTTAGGGCCGTTTTTTTTTGCTGCTGGCGCGGCGCGGTTTTTTGTTTACGACCGTTTTTTTCTTACGTTGGTGTTGACCTGGCTTTATGAATAGGGTCTTTTTTAGCTGCGGATTTGTTTTGCACTGCGCCGTCGATTGCAGGTGTCGGCCATATTCAACCAGGTAGTGTATATTTCCATGTTCTAGATTCATTCCATTTGGTTCATCCTATTGGTGGAAGTAGCATGACGCCAGCCGCGAGGTTGGAGACTTATCTCCTCTCTCTCTCTCTCTCTCTCTCTCTCTCTCTCTCTCTCTCTCTCTCTCTCTCTCTCTCTC
>BFEA01000646.1:294827-305023 GCA_003427395.1 Chara braunii
GTTTTTAATCATTCTTCCCTTTCCTTAATTCTGTTGTCGGAAATAGTAAATTAACCGTAAGTTCCATAAAATTCAATTCCGAGAAAGTTTAAATAAATGGCCGAATTCCTTTTGTTTCTTTTCTCTTTTACCATTTTTAATCTTTTTCTATGTTTTTAATTTAATTGTCGGGAAAATAAAATAACAAGGGTATTCCCCCTAGAATTAAATGCCGTGAAAAATAAAGAAATTAAGGGATATTATGTTTTTCGCTTCTCCCCTACTGGTCTTAATCCCTCTTCCCATCTTTAATTACGATACTAAAATAGACAAAAATTTGAGGCCCCATTTTGCCCCGGTCGTATGCTGCAAAAACGTAGCGGCGAGGTCAACTCCCTTGATGCCTCTCCGCGGCAGGCCAATCCGGGTCTAACCCTCTGAACGGTCGGAAATGTCAGTCCCTAGACATGCCGAGTGCGGCCACCCATCTCCCTATCTTTGAGGGTTACTCATAAGGCTCAGTGCGCCCAAAATCAGGAGTGCCCTGAGTTCCCCTAATTTTTGCTGCCTGGTCATACGAGACTACCATCAAAACACGGATTTGTCCCTGAGCCTAAGTCCCAAAACTGCAGATCTCAGGCGGCGCACTGCTTGTGGCCGCCTGACACCGGTACCCCTTCCTTTTCGGGCATGGGCCTGCCTGTGCGGGTGCCGGGTCTGCTGGCAGCGCAAGGAAGCTGTCTGCTGACAGTTATACAAACAACGATTTTTTACCTTGCAAGGCCCAGTTCGCCAGGGCGAATGACCGCGCGCATGGCGTACGCCGCCCACGGGGAAGGGAAGAGAAGCAAGCATGGAGGACACACGAGAGGGGAGAGACGCGCATTAGGGAGATGGCGGCGCCCAAGGTGTATGCCGCCCACCAGGGTGGCGCCAACGGGGACAACAGACTAGTGGTACGCAGCGCTGTGGTTCCCATTTGTGACTCTTCATGCCAGCGAGCATATGGGCATCACTATAGTCATGGCTATGGTGGGACATTCGGCATGGAGAGAGAGAGAGAGAGAGAGAGAGAGAGAGAGAGAGAGAGAGAGAGAGAGAGAGAGAGAGAGAGAGAGAGAGAGAGAGAGAGAGAGTCCACATAAGAAAACTGGCGAGAGAGGAGAATGTCAGGGGACACTAGCAAACGAGGGAGAGAGAGCACACAAACTGAGGGGGAGTGTGAGAGAGCACACGTACTGAGGGGGAGTGTGAGAGAGTGCACAAAAGAGAGAGAGAGTGAGCAAGTGGATAGGAAAAGGGAAAAACAGAAGAGAGAGAGTGAGCGTGAGGATAGGGAAAAAGGAAAACAGAAGAGAGAGAGTGAGCGTGAGGATAGGGAAAAAGGAAAACAGAAGAGAGAGAGTGAGCGAGTGGATAGGGAAAAGGGAAAACAGAGAGATAGGGGTAGGGATGAAGAGAGAGAGGCTATAATACTATGAACTTTCATTCACTTGACCACAGGTATGATCAGATGCATCAAAGACTACAACGAAGAGAGGAAGCCTCAAGGGGCATGCACGAGGACGCAAAAGCGACCTGGTTCATCCATGTCAAGAGAGGTCAATCAGCGCGCGGTTCGCTTCCTTGTACTTTTGATTGCACGTATCAGGCTCTGATGCCAAACGGATTCCTTCAAGATTGAGCCACAGAACAGGCTGAGCAGAAGTGTGAACTGAGATATGCAGGTGAATGTGAGAGAGGGGGAGAGAGAGAGAGAGAGCAGATGAGAATGGCAGAGCAAGGGAGGGAAATGACAAGTGAGTGCGCATGTATCTTTCCGTCAGACTAAGTGTGCCTGGTTGGGCCAGCGACACAGCAGAGCGAACGAGGGAAGATCTTGAAAGTGTGAAACAACGTGCGAGCATGAGAAAGCGCGCGTGATTATTCATGAAACGGGTTGTGTGTCAACAGCTATATACAAAGACCATTAACACACGGATGAACGTGGATGCGCGTATCAGATTGTCTGACAAAGGGCAGAGTACCTACAGTAAGTCTACTTGGTCACTGCTCCTTAGTGTATGGACCATACCACTCATCAACACCGGATTCACAGGGAATGTCGGCTACGGTATTAAACTTTCACTGTTGAAGAACAAACATGTAAAGTTGTAAACCTGTACGCTCTAAGGTAGACTCCCTTGCAGAAAGAGAGTGAATCAGTTGACACACGGGGAAACAGAGGCAATCAGGGAAAAGAGTTCTCAGGAGTACATGGAGACACATTAATTATCATTATCCCCGAAGGACATTCTCAATCTAAGATCGGACACCAGATCCTGCAGGTGGACTTGAAGCCGCAATAAATGACCGTAGCGATCTTGCTTTGATGGACGAATGGACATAGGGGCTCGTTGGACACTCCTTGGGGCGTCCTCGGAGCCTGAGGAAAAATTCATTTTAGTCGAAAGGAAATTTGGGCCCTTTGTTCCACCTGTCCTCGGGGACGTCGCCCGAGGACGTTTCCTTGGAGCGATGTCAGAAAAGAAAAAAAAAAAAAGAAAAAAAAAATGTGCTTAAGGCCTTCAACCAATAGGATGCCGCCACGATCCAGATTCTCGGTTGTAACGTCTCTCTACGCGTGTGCCCGCTCCTCTCCGTGAAACGCCGATTCCTTTTGCCCAAGTGAGGTCCCTTGGGCAAAAGGGAGAAATGGCAGGGGAATCCTCGGAGCCCGAGGAATTTCCTTCGGAGTGTTTTCACTTTTTTTTTTTCCGACTGCACCCCTGAGGATAAGTGGAACGAACAATTCCTCGGGGACTTTAGCCGCCCGAGAAGTGTTGAACGAGCCCCATAATGCCAGTCCCTCCTGCAGAGCCGAAATTTGTGGCAAAGAGAATCGCGTATTCCTGAATTCAACTATGTCAAATCTTGCAGACCATCAATCATCCTGATTATCTTCAGGAATATTATTTTATTTTATCAAATCCCTGAGAAGAGAATGGTGGCAAAAAGGGTAATCAACAAACCGTCTCTGCCAAATATTAGTATTATTATTATTTTTTAATTATTTTTTTTAGCTTTTTTTTTTTAATCTTTGCTTGATTGACTGTCTTCAGTGAGGGAAACACTTTAGCTGGGAACAGACAGAGTTCTAACGGTTAAAGCTGGAAATTGGGTTGAGGGAGTGAAGAGGAGATTATCATCGGCATACACAGAACCCGGTAGCTAATGTGAAAGACCTGTTTTGACTGCCCAGTGTGAAATGGACCGGATCTTCATCTCCATATTGTGAGGAGACCTTTTGGCAGTTCTTGGCTGCGTGATCTCAGTATGGGTTCTTGAGCTCATACTGGGTGGGTGAAATAGGGTGCAAGTTCACCTCAGAGTTGTGTGCACTTGAAAAAGGCTCGATCGGACCTCTTTGCTAGTGAACGAGAATCGCCAGTGCGAAAGGAGAAACAATAGTGTTTCCACTGAGGGGAGGTTTATTGCATTCCCTAGAGACAATCAGTATTTTGAAACAAATCTACATCGAGACGCTGGAACGGCTGCGTGCTCGCTGAGAAATGGGATGCCCACTGTGAAAGCGGGCGGCGCTGAAGCTCACGTTTGTGGTTTTGATTGATCTGAAATTTTCATACATACCCCTGGGCTGCGATTGAGTTTTGCTATTGTCCCTATTGACGCTAAATTGTGTGTTTGCCCTTCGAACTCAGGATAAGTATGTGACGACCCTTTTACGGGTAAATGGTAGAAACACCCCTTCTGATTTGAGTTGGTTCTCAGTTCAACTTTCGTAAAAAAACTATTTTTAATAATACCCGAACTGTAGGAGGGGACCTGGCAGAGGTCTCAGCCTAAATTACAGATCTGCAGGTCTGACAAACTCTTCTTCTTCTCGCTATATATCTCGTTTGAATTTACCTGCATTAAGAGCATTCCAATCTCACAGTATAACTGGGAAGCGACAATCAATCTAAACATCAGTTTCTGTACTGCTGCTGAGGAACTCAGCAGCAAGCACGGCGGGTGACAGATGACGTTGTCCCTGGCTTCAGCGGCGGACAGACGACCCCTCCCTGGGTTTCCTCACACTGGACCCCGTGCTACACGATTGATTTGACAAGAGAAACGTGACCAGAGTCACCAGACCCCCTGATCTACGACATCTTCTTGAGATTTCTTTCTGAGAATGAGCCATCGCAGACGTAGGTTTGGATCGAATCAGGGCTTAGCTCTCACGATCCATGATGACTCACGATGAAAACTGATAGGATGATCGACCCTAGATCGGTAACGAGGCAACCAACCACTGGTCTGGTGAAATTCCGATTTTCGGGACTATCACCCCCCGTTTTTTTTTCCATGCACATTCACCATCAGTCTCTACTTAGGCAAACACTACTCTCCTAGTCCTAGACTTGATAACGCATATAGCAAACGATCTAGACTGATTACCCGCACCATGATGCTGATGGAAAATCTAGGGGACACATGTAGCAGATTCGTGATCCTTCATACTTCACTTTTGCGTTCTTTTTGGAGAGATCAAGTTATCTGCACCCGAATTGATGAGTAGGCGGATCTACATTACCTCACCCACCGCTAAAAAATTGGCACTAACCCGCCTTCGTCCCTTGTCGAGTATTATAATCACCTGTTCCAAAGTTGAATCTCAAAATGACTAACCTTGTTTGGACGAATACTGGTTACATTTATTATGTGATGAACAAGCAGTTGACACGTTATTCGTTAAAATAGGACATTATACTGTGTCCTCTTTCTAACGAATTAATTTTTGGCTGCAGCCTAAGCAACGTAGGCATGCCCATCCAGGGGTTGGGATCCTTACTTGTTGAACATCAAAAACCCGCCACCACATGCAGAAGCGTGCTGAGATCCATACTTGTGAAACTTCATAAATAAAATCCCAAATGTGGAAGTGTGTTGGGATCCTTACTTGTTGAACATCAAAAACATGTTGGTGATCCTGTGGGGAAGTGTGTTGGGATCCATACTAGTCAAACTTCATAAACGAACAACGATTGGCACGCCAAACAGAACCCTGTGCGGAACTGTGCTGTGATCCTAACTTGTCAAACTTCAATTTCATAAATGTGATGAAAGACACGGTAACTATATTGTGACACTGTCCTCTTTCTTACGAATTCATTTTTGACTGCATTGTTTGTACATGGGCATGCCCGCCCAGTCGCCCCAAATGCGAAAGTTTGTTGACATCCATAGTTGTTGAACTTTTGTAAACAAAATTAGCAACGTAATTAGATTGAATTAGATTAAATTGTGCTCCATCGTGATGAATATCCGCGTTTCAAATGGTTATGCAAAGAAGGTTTGGGCATCCACTGACCAATTTCACATAAGATGAGATTTCTCATTCATCCACCAACCAGTTTCACAATCATGTTTACACTTATAGTTGAACAGAATTCGAAACATGGAACACAATACTTCAACTTGAACAGAATTCGGAACATGGAACATTACGTGACATAGATTACAAAGCCCATACATGACGCAGGACATGTATTGAGCTTGCCATAGATAATGCGAACTCGGAACAATGAAAGAAAGCAATGCCTCTGGCAGAAGGACAGTTGAATAATGTCTCGATTTACGAAATTTAACGATCAACGAATGAAACACCTTAAAAAAAAGTTTCGAAATCAATCAAATCCATCAAAGACAACGATGTTCTAAGACACATGATGCTAATTGTCGTCTAAGAAGCGGAATATCTTTACAAGAGAACTGGAAAGGCGGTCGATCTCCATGTTGCAACAACGTCGAATACATCAACATGAACACACCACAGCTTGCTCCATCCACTTGTCTCGGAACTCCATCCACCACAACATTTCCCACCATGGACTTCCAATTCCTACCCGACCGCCTATGTGATGTTTGACGTTCCAAATACTGCACAATCAACCCGAAAACACTAAGGTAAAAACTAGAATCAGCTACAATGCGAGGAAAAGAATCAAAAATTTCGAGAACATCATCTCTCATGTTGACGAAAACGAAGCAAATCTACGTATTTAGCCCACCTCTGCATCCCACCGTGTCCTTGAAGTCGCAGGTTGCCGAAGAAGAACGAATTAAAGCTGAAGACTTGAAGGCCTGAAGAGATGTCACGTGACCCACATGCGGTCGATCCCAACAACTCCATATAGAAATTGACCACCTCATCATCCACCCTGCCGTTGACATGCACGAGGGTGAGGAGATCTTTTGCTGCAATCCGAAATTGACCATCGCCCAGTATAGAGAGAATAGTGTTAGACGGCACCGAGCCTCGTACAATGTCATCCAAAAACCGCAAGCTCAGAGCCGCAATCGTCGCAGCGAAACTTTTCCCGCGTGCTGCACTTGTTGCCCGCACTGCACATTATCATGCAAAGGACATGTGGTGTAGTGAGAAACGGAGTTCTAGACATTGTCCCCGGTGCATGACGCGTTGCTAAGTACTTCTCATACATGGCCTGACCCCTACTCACAGATCGTGGATATGTCCCTTTCTCTGGGGCAAGAAGGGAAAGACATTCCTCAATGGCAACGCTGTACTCCTTCTTCCCGATCTTGACATCAACCCCTGATGCCTTTAACATATCCTTGTGTTTTTTACTCAACCCGGGGACTTTCTGCAATATGTGCTCTGGATATTTGGAGGACCTCCGTGTTCGAGACGACACCACCCCTGTACAACAGAAGAAAGACAAAACGAAAAATGAGAACCATACATTCGTACAGATGCAACAGTCAAGCAGGACCTTTCCGACCACAGGACCCTGATCTCGTGTGGTCATGTGCACCCAGGTGCGGTTGTGCAATTGGAAAACAAAATGACTGCAACATCCGAGCTTATCACCCGCGCACTTCGCAAAGGAAAACCACCACAACTCACAGAAGTCGGAGGCCAGCAATCCGGGAAGTTCGGACTGCGGCAGACTTTTGAACACACCAGCCCCACTGAGACTGACCACATCACGCATCGACAAAGGAAGTTCGGGTCCCGGCGGACTAAAACCGGCACTATTCCCGAAAAAGGAAAACTATCAGTCCATGTAGCTGGCCACTTTCTTAGCACCTTGGCCTACAGTCAAGCAGGACCTCTCCGACCACAGGACCCTGATCTCGAGTGGTCATGTGCACCTAGGTGCGGTTGTGCGACTGGAAAACAAAACGACTGCAACATTCGAGCTTATCACCCCCCGCACTTCGCAAAGGAAAACCACCACAACTCACAGAAGCCGGAGGCCAGCAATCCCCGAAGTTCGGACTGCGGCGGACTTTTCAACACACCAGCCCCACTGAGACTGACCACATCGCGCATCGACAAAGGAAGTTCGGATCCCGGCGGACTAAAACCGGCACTACTCCCGAGAAGGGAAAACTGTCAGTCTATGTACTTGGCCACTGTCTTAGCACCTTGGCCACTTCCTCAGCCGGGTCAGATCCTTCCTTGGATGGAGTGTAAGGTTTTGGACGAAGTTTTCGCCGCGCTCGACTAGCAACCCGGCCGAGTCACAGATAGGGCGACGAGCTGGAGTAGGAAGGGTTTCTGGATGTAGCATGCCGGCACCTGGAACTTCCCGTATGCACAGACAGTGTGGACAGTCGTCGTGTGTATAGCGCGGACTGTAATCCGGCGACATCCGGATGCGCAGGCGTTCTTCAAGGCTTACCAGTTTGTTTCTCTCTCCGCTCCTTTGATGGTGAATTTGGCGCAGGCAAAGCGAGCACGTCGAGAGCCTGACGGCCGAACCTCGATTTTTTTTGGGACGTCAAATGCTGTCCTCCACCGCACTCGCCTTCCCCTTCGGCGGCAAGGGTGGCCTGCAGCACCAGAGACTTCGGCGGCGACGAAGCGAGGGCAGCTGCCACGGAAGATGCGACGTTGGCAGTTGCGGACGGACAGGCAGACACGTTGTGGTCGCCAAGGATACCGTCGATAACTTCGTCGATGCTTATACGTTGACTTTTTTCAGACGGGCTGATAGCGACGGAAGCCTCGTCGAACCGGCGCTGCAAGTCGACAACAGACGTCAGTGGCCGGACCGCATAATCTTCAGGCTCTGCGGAAAGGCTGCTGACCACTTGTGTCTCCATCTCTATTGCCGTGGCATCGTCGTCGACATCATCCTCGTGATGCTCTCCGTACAGTTGTCCAAACTCGTCAGACGACTCTCCAGATCCGGCATCGTCCTCACTGTGTTCCACTTCGTCTTCTCCAGACCCGGCACCCTCCCTTCCTTCAAACAAATCAATTAGCTCCATTTCTCCCGCTTCCTCCCCTTCCACCTCTTCTTCCCCTTCTTCCTCCCCTTCTTGCGCTCCCTTCTGTTCCTCCGTTTCCTCCCCTACTTCCCTCCCACGAAACTCGTCCCCTTCCGCGGTACTCGTGCCGAATCGCGAGGACCACCCTTCCGTCCCCGTGCACGCTGCCCCTCTCAACGGCACGACAATCCCTGGCCGACAAACCCCGCCCGAAGAAGTTCGGATCTCGGCGGACTTCGTGGTCTCCGTGTCGCCGGACCCTGCACTTCCAGCCTTCCGCTGCAATCCTTGAGGTCGTCGCTCCCGCACAGGCGACACCGTTCCGACGTCTCCGTCCCGCGCCGCAATGCTGCGAATTTCTCGATTCGTGCTTGGATCCCCCGACCCCGAGCAGCTTCGCATTCCGGACCGCTCTGGCGGCTCCTCACCCGACGTAGTTCGGATCCCGGTGGACTTCGGCTTTCCGGCCGAGCGAATGGCCAGAGCAACCAAGGCTGCCAACGTGTCCCTCGCTGAGCCCACGGACGAAGTCTGGGGGTCGGCGGAGTGTGTCGTGTGCTCGGGCCGGGTGCCTGTCGACGGAGTCCGGTCGACGGCGAAACCCGCCACCCTGGCGCTGCCTCCCGTTGTCGTGTTGCGGCCGTGAGACCCTCTCTCCCCCATAGGCGGGATTCCTTTGCCACCCCCTGCGTCGCCACCCCCATCCCCTCCGCTTCCAGGTGACCCCCCCCCGGAACCACCGTCCGGCCCACTGGGAGGGGGCACTTTCCAGTCCACCACGCCCTTCGACGGACTCGTGTCGAGCTCGTAGTAATCCTCCGTCAATTCCAACCAGCACTTGTCCTGAAGCTCGTCAAACAGTCGACCGGCAGTGGAAATGAGGGACAGGTCGCCGGTTGCTAAAATGTCATTTTCGACCTTCACTTTCTGGAGGACCGAAATCCTCGCGAGGTGCAGGAAGTTGGACTTCGACTCGCGTGGGAATGACACCCATCCCGCGCCCGGGATTGCCACGGCCATGACCCACTCGCCATTTCRTATCGCTGGYTGGATGAYTCCYGGATGCYARACCATGTYMTGGCCCCAGTCTTGCTCAGGTGAATGACGTTGTGGTTCAAGCAGGAAGTGGATGTTGTCATCCTTCCAAGACGGATGATCGGGCGGGACAACGGACCCGGGACGCAAAGCGGGCGGGGGGGCGGCCAGAGCTCTAAGTCTCTCCAACAACTTCATCGGCGTGGTGCCCGGCGCCGGTTTGGCCAATGGTGACACGAGGGCTGCAACGCTTGGTGACGGACCGGCCGACGAGGACCCTCGGCCGTGGTCCGCCGGAGGCG
This sequence comes from Chara braunii, assembly GCA_003427395.1. Taxonomy (NCBI): domain Eukaryota; kingdom Viridiplantae; phylum Streptophyta; class Charophyceae; order Charales; family Characeae; genus Chara; species Chara braunii. The sequence goes on from BFEA01000646.1 coordinate 304,430, forward strand.
GGTCGTACTGCAGGTCGATGCTCTCCGTGTCGCTCCCCTCCTCCTTCGCGTTGGCGACAAACTCCACACCTATGGCTTCCTCGTAGTCAGTGAAGATCAGGGAAGCGTAACTGGCTAACTTCAACTGCTCCTCGGACTCCACGAAGTACAGCGACTGCAGCCTTTCGATAAACGTCTTCGCGTTCATGCGGGAGGCGAAGTGGTAGTTGTCGAGCAGTGTTAACATGTGGTCCTTCCGGCGGATGTACTCGGCGTCAGTGTCCCTCCTCGGACGCGTTTGAAGGAACAAGAAATCGTATATCTTATTCCTCTTCCTCTCGCTCAACTTGAACCACATATCCGTCTTCTTGCTCCACACCTTATCCCGTGTTGGCCTCACGACCATGAACTCACAATTGTGCCCACTCAAATTGACCTCGCTTTTCACCACCTGCATCGTGAATTGCAAGAGGTCGGAGTTCCCTTCCATTGCGACAACGTGTCGGCCGGCATTCAGAATCTCCCAGACGCTTCGCGCGTGCGGTTTCCCAAGGAACACAACACCCTCTCCCTTCTTGCCAAGAAAATCAAGAAGACCGACGAATTGGGTCGGAT
>BFEA01000646.1:309371-322198 GCA_003427395.1 Chara braunii
AGTTGGGGTCCTAGCAAGGTGTCCTAGCACGGTGCCAACGGTATTTCCAACAAGAGGGCCCACCAACCGGGATCTCCAACGGGTTTCAGGAAACGTGAAGCTCGCGCGACCTTGCGACGGGGATCTCTAAGAGTGCTTTTGGCATCTCGCTACGACAGTGACCAAATGTTTGGCACATGTTGATGGTGGACGGGCGAAAACCGGTTACGGGCAGATCCTTCCACGGTGATGGGTCTTTCCCACGGCCCGCCCGACGCCAATGACATCAGAGACAAATTAACGGAGAGGCCAGAACGCGAGGTTCGCCGAGATCCGAACTTCGTCGGGGCACGACATGGCAGGAGATGGCGTCAGAGACGGACGTCCAACGTGACTTTCGTCATGTCACTGAGCGAACGACGACCAGGGATTTGCACGACAAGCGCGCGGTGCAGCGTGTACCAGCAACCGCGGAGTCTCACACTTCTCTGCAGTCCTACAAATCTGACATGTTAGGCAGCACAACCGCATCTCGTCCCTCGCCGTTCTTTTCCCTCAAACAGAAGGACTAAAGACCGGTTCGGATGCGGCGACATTTGGGGATCCTCCGGGACGACGTCGTGAACCGAAGCCAAACAAAGCATTCAGTGACGATCCGTAGACGAGGGTTTGCGGTTCGTCGACCGATGCAATCTCCGAAAAAACGTACATGTATTTCATCCTAACAAACACCCCCGGTCGTGCCAAGGAGTTTCCTATGCAGTCCCGTATGTCAGCTGCTTTCTCCTCAACCTCACAAAACAACGAATAGTTTCGAGCCTGACCTGCTATCACCAAATCTGGCCACCCATCCACACGCTCAGGCCCACGCATCGGCACGAATTTGGACCCTTCAATCACAACCTCGTTGCGCGACACGAGCACAACTGCGTCGACCAGTTTCCTGCTCTTGTTCGAAGCAGCGACACACAGAACTCTGGCGAAATCAGATCCGGACACAGTCAACCGCACACAGCAGTACGACACAGCTGGTGGAGAAATCCCGGGGCAACGGAGCGGGTACTGGTCCAGGAACGAGCAGCGACGAGCGCAGTCCACCAACTCTTGTTTCCGCGAGCCACCCCAAGTTCGTGACGACGACCTGACGTTGTGGCACTCGAGGCGACTGAAATAGCGGCTAATGCAGCTTAGTGCTTCCGCATATGGTTCAGGAACTTATGTCCGAGGACGGCGTCAGGCAGTGGGATGAGGTCCCCGAACTCCAACATATTCGCGAACTTGTACTGGCTTGCCCAAGGGCAGTGACTCTCCATACTGGCCCAATTGCCCTCGCCCCAGTCGCCAAGATGCGCGTCCCTGCACGGAACGACGGTCATCCATGGGTCCTCGTCGAAGTCCTCTGCGGTCGCTCCGTGGATCGTCGTCACACCGTTGAAATGCTGCACGAATTTCGCACAAGGACGAAAAGGTTCTCCTAAGCGAATGTGCGTCTCGGCACTCATGGCCTGTGGTCTCGAGAAGATCGACTCGAAGATGCGTGGTGTCGAGAAGGTCCCCTCCATCACGCAACCTGCACACCACGCGCACATGCCCGACGACACACACGGGCACGGAGACACTCGTAAACGCGTCATGTCTCGCGATGTGCGACCCATGGCATTAGACGCAGTGTATGCCCCAAGATCCGATTTCGGGTTGCCGGCTCCGTCGGTGTTCACATCTACCGGCCCGCGGGCCAGCCGCAAACACGCCCAGCGACATGTTCGCCTGGATCCGAACTTGGAGAGACTGCGCGGGAAAGACCAAGCTGTCTCCCAAACCCGACGTCGAAAACTGCCAGGAAGTTCGGATCCAGGCGGACTTCAATTTCGCACGAATGAAAAGTTGTGGCAATCCACCGGTTGCCAGGAAGTCCACAGTCAGAACCCGCACCACCCGAAAGGTGAAGCACGCCGGGGTCGGAAGTCCACGGTTTTCCGACAAACCGTGCACGGGAAGTTCGGATCTCAGCGGACTTTGCATTTTATAGAATCCGTAGTCCACAGTGATCCGAAATTTACGATTGTCTGAGGAACCGTGCACGGCAGGTTCTGATCCCCGGCCCTGCAGGAACATCTCCTGCCATATGCATTGCGAAAGGATGACAACTCAAATTCGTCGGGATCCGAACTTGGAAAATTCGCCGGGATCCGAACTTGCGAAAGGAACATCTCCTGCCACATGCATTGCGAAAGGAAGACAGCAGGTTCGGATCCACGGCCCAGCAGGCGAACCCGACGATGGGACGAGGAACCTTTGCACGAGAAGTACGGATCCCGGCGGACTTCGCATTTTTTCGAAACAAAAGTTGTGGCAAACACCCGTTCGCGAGAAAGGACACAGTCAGTACCCACACCATGCGCGACGCGAAGTTCGCCGGGGTCCGAACTTGCCACGCGATGTCCGGATCCACGGAGGGTGTTCGTCGGGATCCGAACTTCTCGAGACCGCGTGGGAGAGAATCAACCGGCGGGCTACACATTTTTTCAAATACAAAGTTGTGCCAAAACCCGGGAGCTAGAAACCCGCGTTCTGAACCCGCACATTGAGACAAGCGAAGTCCCCGGGGTGCGAACTTGACGTCTGTGCGAGGAATCGTGCAGTAGAAGTCCGGATCCCGGCGGACTTCGCATTATCACGGATCCGAGGTTCGACGAGGTCCGGACTCGACGAGTGTGCAAGGAATAGTGCGAGCGAGGTTTGGATCCGCAGGCCAGCAGGAACCTGTAGTTGGCCGGGATCCGAACTTTGAGAAATTACGTGGGAGATACACRCCTGTCTGCCAAACTCGCCGTCCTGCGAATTTCTTGAAGTTCGGATCCCGGCGGACTTCATATTTTTCCACGTCCCARGCTGTGGTTGCGGACCTGGGTTGCGAGGGAGACATACAGCTGCATGAAGTTCGCCGGGATCCGGACTTGGCGAAATTGCGTGGGAGACATACACCTGTCTGCYGAACTSGCCGTCCAGCAATTTCTTCAAGTTCGGATCCCGGCGGACTTCKAATTTTTACACGTCCCGGGCTGTGGTTGGGGACCGGGGTTGCSAAGCGYGTTCGAACAGCTRCATGAAGTTCGCCGGGATCCGAACTTGGCGAAATTGCGTGGGAGATGCACACGTGTCTGCCAAACTCGCCGTCCAGCAATTTYTTGAAGTTYSGATCCCGRCGGACTTCTAATTTTCCACGTCCCTGGCTGTGGTTGCGCACCGGGGTTGAGAAGCGTGTTCGAACAGCTGCACAAGCTCGCCGGGATCCCAACTTCTTCCGGTGTTTGATTGCGCGATCAGTTCGGTTGGAACGGCCACGTTCCGATCAGGAGAACAGTGCCGGCGACGCGTGGGGTGGTGGGTGCTCAAAGTTCGACGTCCGACGAGGTTCGACGCCAGCCGAGGTTTGATGTGGAGCCAGGTTCCGTGGACAACATGGTTCGATGTTATACGAGGTTCGATGTGCAACAAAATTGTGACGAAGTGTTTTTTATTCGTTCGAAGATCGGGATCGACGTTTTTCCGATTGGTTGTGCGTTTCGTTCGCCGGTTTCGACCGTGCACATGATCATTTGCCTTGAGGATTCTCCGCGATCGTTCTCCACGATCAATTAGCACAGAACAGTCGATCGGCTGCTCGGTTGGCGGTTGGTGTGGTGGTTGATCAACCAGCAGAGCAATCGCCAACCGAGCTGTCGACCAATCAGTTGATCCTGGCAGATTTCCTGGCCGATCGACGGTTCGGTCGAGGACTGTCAGGTGGGTAAATAAACAGGTCGCTCGCCGGCGGGTTGATCTTCGGTGCAACATACACGATCAATCATCCGATCGCAAGTAATCTTCTGTCGTTTCGCGATTGGTCGGTTGGATGCGTTGTCGCCTCCTGCATTGGTTAATCATCCGTCGGGCAGATCAGCGGCGTTGTTGTTGGGGAGGCAAACAACATCTATCACCCGATCGCGAGTGGTCGGCTTGCGTTTCGTGATGGGTTGGTTCATCACGTGTGTGGTGTACATATTGTCATGGATCTGATCGACCATCAGATCACGAGTGATCTGAACACACACGACAGAAAGAACAACACACACGCAGTGGTAGCGTCGACACGGCAGACACGACCAATCATCCGATCGCGAGTGATCTAATCGTGTTTCGCGATTGGTCGATGGATGCGTTAGCTGTGTCGACATTGCCACCGCGTGTTTCGATTGATCATCCATTGGGCAGATCGGCAGACATGACATTGGGACAGCACACAAAGCCGCCATTGGACAGATCGGCGGACATGACATTGGGACAGCACACAAAACCGCCGCTTGTTCGATCCGAGCTGTGTCGACATTGCCACTGCGTGTTTCGATTGATCATCCATTGGGGCAGATCGGGTATCGCAAGTGCTCACGATGACGTTGTGTTTCGTTATTGGCCGCCCCGTGTTCGATCCGAGCTTTCTTGCTTCGCCACTTGAGTACAACACGAGCGCAATCGTTTGTTGATACTCTCCTCACACATCCTCACACATCCACACACAAGCGGAATCGAAGGGTGAACCATGACATTCGTCCCTGACTGCGCACGTTCGTGCGCATCTCCCCGTGGAAAACGCGCGCGAACACATATGCACAGACAGGCACACACACGCACACACACACACACACACACACGCGCCGACACACGGCGCCCGCACACACACGGCCCTCAGGTACAGACGCGCGCACGATCCTGCCTCGCGCGTGTGGCTCACACTTCAATATAGACACAAACACAAAGGGACACGCACTCGAACACACACACACACACAATGCACAAACACACAATCACACACAAACACACACACACACACACGCCCACCCGCAGTAATGCAGCCACGAAATCTTTCGATCTGCGCGAGCATATCGTCACCAAAAACCTCCCCCGCACGCGCGCACATGCAAAAATACATCCCGACTGTGTGCGCACTCACCGTGTGGAACTGCCGAGTGAAGACGAGCGCGAACCCCCGCGTTTGTCGTGACGGCACTCTGTCCACCTTTGGGCGTGCACTTCGCGTTTGCTGGGGTGCTGCGTGGGGTGGCGGTCGCGCCTTTCGAAAAAGGAGATCGGGAACGACGTCGAATATGACGTGGACAGCGACTTGGTAGGCGGAGGGGCATGCGAGGGCATGTGGGGTGCGTCGGTGCCACGAAACGTGCGCGGTGAAGAATGGTTGTGCCAGCTATGGCGCGCCAGCTGTTGACGAGAGTGGCGGTGCGTGGCTTCCGTCGGGCAGCATCTCCCTAACAAAAACCGCAAAACGCATCGTCAATGCCCAGGGCGCCGCTCGTATTTGTAGGCGCGCGGGACACGAGGCCCCCTCGGGCCTTCCGTTTGGGATTTCCGTGCAGGGTCCGCGTGCTGACTCTAGTCTGTTCGATCTGCGCATCGAACGGTGGCTGCACGTCGAAATTGTCGCGAGGGGGGCCTGGTGCGTCGAAATGTGACAAAAACGTCCCTACGAGCTGGCCCTTCCCGGACGTCATTGGAAAACAGGCCCTTGTTCCGGGCCCCTTGCGTTCGTGTCTTCGGGTTTGCGGGCCCCGGTGGAGGGGGTCTCAGGTGTCGGCGGGGGGCAGTTTGTACTTTCCACGGGTGAGGGGGGAGAACCGCGGGAGGGGGGAGGGGGGCGGGGGGCTGGGGGAAAGGGGAGGTTGGAGGGGTTCGCGGCAATTCGCGTATCCTGGCTGGCGAGCGGGGTCTGTGGCCATGCGGGGGGACACAGGTGGGTCTTTCCATGGGGTGCGACGACAGTCTGACGCTCAGCTGCCTCGGGTCTGGGGCAGCCCTTTCGCATCTCGAGCCTGACGAGCACATTCGCGCTCGGCGTCCCGTCAACGACATCCTCCATCGCCTTTTCTGCTCCGCTGTTGCGCCAGGCGGCGGCAAGCGTGGGCGCAGGGGCTTCCTCTCGTCGACAACTGTCGTCTGTGGTTCGGTTGTCTCCGCTTCGACATCTCGTCTCTGCGTCCTGTGTCAGCAAGTGGCCAACGCCGTTTGCGCTGAGCCCGTGTTGAACAGTTGCGCCATCATGTGCGCTTCGCCGTCGTCGAAGAACTGCGCCTCCTCGAAGAACTGTGAGCCGTCAAAGAGAAGCGCCATCGTGTGCGTTGTGCCCTCTTCAAGGTAAAGTGTTGTTCTGCCTGCCCTCGTGTCAGGCATGTTTGCCGGCCCATGGGAGCGGCCGCGTCGCGCCACTTGTTTCAAGTCGTGAGCGGCCCCGTGATTCTTGCTTGCCATCATCATCATCATCATCGCCCCCATCATCACCATCATCGTCGCCACCACCATCAGCGTCATCATCTTCATCATCATCATCATCATCACCATCATTGTCATCGTGATCATCATCWTCTTCATCAACATCATCATCATCATCAACAACATCATCATCAACCTCGTCAMCGTCATCAACATCGTCATCATCATCGACATCATCATCAACATCATCAACGTCATCAACAACATCATCATCATCAGCGACATCATCGCCGTCATCGAAATCACCACCATCGTCCTCTTCGTTGTCATCGCCATCATCAACATCGTCATCATCGTCATCATCATCGTCATCATCATCATCGTCGTCATCACAATCATCATCATCACGAACATCATTATCGACATCATCATCGTCATCAACATCATCATTATCGTCAGCGACATCGTCGCCCAGATCAACATCACCACCGTAATTGTCACTATCATCGTGTTCATCACCGTCGTCATCATTGTCCTCATGTCGTGCCACGTGTCGCAAGTGGCTGGGACGACGGGAACAGATGACGTGGACATCGGGGCACACGGTTTGCGTGTCCCGTTCTGCTTCTCTCTCATTCATTCCACGCGACCGCCCCCACGACTCTTGTTTGGCTTGGCATTGAAGAAAAACTGYCGTTGATCACAAGCTGGRMATTGCAAACCACTCCCGYGYGGTCGARGCAAACACGAAATCGSCTATTCCCAGCGGAACACGAAACCCCTTCGAAACACTTCCCTCGCTCGTTTGCTGTTCTCAACAAAGAGATTAGAGGTTGGTTATCACAAAGGAGACGSATGGGCTGYRYGCGACCGCTGTTGGTACTAAGCGTCGCGCGGTGGCCACGGTGGGAAGGATGTCCGCCGTCCACGTGGCGTGCAGTGAGAGGTAAGGTATTCATAAACAGGAGGGGGTCGTCGTTCCGTGTTCGTGTTCTCGCCGCAACACTTGAGCCTCCCTCCCCGAAGAGACTATGGCGTCAATCCCGGGAGAGTTGTTGTCGTCTCCATCCCGCGCACACGACGTGCACATGATCCACCATAGAGGCCATGAATGTTGAGCGCGCGCTCCTGGCGCTGGTCGTGAGGGATGCGATATCGTATTCCGCACGACAAATGCCAGGACTGTGCGCGCAACATCCGCGGGCTCCAGAACGAAGAACGCACACGTTGCGCGATGGAGAACGCCTGCGCCGCTCGCTGCAATGACGATGACGTTTCTTCGGCGTGAGCGCCGCATGTTTCGTGACGACAACCTCGACACGAAACATGTCCTCGTTCAGTAACGAACAATCCGGCCGCCTCCGGGAAACGTCTCAATCATCGGGGCAAGGGGGGTCGCCATTATCACCGCAAGCTCGAAACCAACAACAGTCAAACGAAAAACGGTGCGTGGCGTGTGTTTGCCTGGCGAGATGGGAAGTTCGGATCCCGGCGAACTAAATCAATCATGCGCAGTGCTCTCGCGAAAGCAGCAATCTGTTGTGGTCGCTCGGCCGCAGGGAGAGCATGCGCAGGTGCGAAAATAGCGCATGATTGCTGTAGTTCGCCGGGATCCGAAGTTCCCATTTTTTTGGCGGTTGTTGGTTTCGCGTTCGCAGTCACAATGCCATCCCGGGTCGCCCTGATGACTACGTTTTGCAGGACACAGTTCCCACCTTTCGGGCGTGGGGTCGATAGTTCGTAACGCCATGCCAGTTTTCAGCGTGCGACGAAGTTCGGATCCCGGCGGACTTGCAATCTGAAGCATGCGAAGTCGCGGGCTGCTCGGATGATTATTGTTGTTTCGACCGCGTCGCTGAAATAAGACGCTTTGGTTGCATGACTGTTCGCTTTGTCGATGAGGGGAATCGGGGTCCATGGGGGTCTATTGGGGGCCGCGTTGCGCCAATTTCCGACGTGGTGCACCTGCGACGACCATTTCTGTTCTGCGTGCTCTGTTGGAACAAACACTTGTGAGCAGCAGCAGGGCCTCCCTGAACATGCAGCCAAGCCTAGCGTTCCTTCTGTGCAATTCCACACCTGTCATCCAAATATCCGTCATCCCCCGCGCAAACCGGTTCCTGGCCAGTCCAAAAGCGCCAAGTTCGGATCCCGGCGGACTTTGAGGTCCCGCGTAAATTTAACTGCCGTTTTCGACGGCCACGACTGTCGAGTGCGTTCTGATTACCAGAGGCCTCCGGGCACGCAAAAGTGCTCGCATGAGGCCTGGAGCTTCAAGTGTGAGTTGATTGCGCGAGGACTGTGGGTGCGAAAAATTGCTCACCTTCTGAGATGCCCTTCGAGGGGTTTGTGGGGGTTGCCGACGGTGATAGCGGCCGTGTCCCTTGTCTGTGTGCCGTCAATCTTTGTTGCCCCCAGAGGGTTTTGACCGTCCTGGTGCGCGGATTCTTGTCGCACACATACTCGTGTTTCTGCCTGGTTTCCGGTTCGCGCTTTCGCACGTCGAGGTTACCGGCGCACGAATCGGGGGTCGCCTTGTCGACTGGCCGAATCGGGGTTTGGAAGGGTTGCAGGGGGGGTCTTTCATCAGTTTCTACATATTTCTTGTCTGCGCGGTTGGGATGTCCGATCTCGATGAACTCTTGCGCTACGGGTTAGTTTGGGGTCGCGCTCCGCCCGATTTTGTGGTGGTGCATCCACCGCTGCCCTTTGCTCTGCGCGTGCTGACGTTCAACGACAGCTTGAGAGCTGTAGAGCCTTCCTTCTGTGCGGCCGAGGATAGCGTTCCTTGTGTGCACCCGCTGGCGCTTCGTTCCACTAACACCGGTCGCGCAAAAACAGGTTCCTTGCTACTCCCGCACCGGCCAAATTCGGATCCCGGAGGACTTCGAGGCGCCGCATGAATCTGCCCGTTGTTTTCGACGGCTTGGACTTCTCCGTCCGTCTTCAATGCCGGCGGCCTGGTATTGCGCAAAATTGCTCGCCTTGTAAGTTGCCCTAAACGGGGTTTATTGGGGTTGACGACGGTGTCGCTGGCCGGCTCCATTTCCGGTGTGCCGTGGATCTTCGTTCATCGGGGCCCCAAATTGCGGTGCGCCCGAGCAACGCCTGCTTCTGTGCAAACGCCATCCACCCGTCATGAATGCAGGCGAATCCACCAAGTTCGGATCCTGGCAGACTTTGATGATCGAGGTGAATCTGTTCGTCCTTTGCGTGGCGCTTGGAGCTCCGAGTCTGAGTTGATTGCGAGAGGACTGTTGGTGCGAGAAATTGCTCGCCCTCTGAAATGCCCTTCAAGGGGTTCATGGGGGTTGCCGAAAATAAGGGACACGGCCGTTGTCACCGTCGGCAACCCACATTAACCCCTTCGAGGGGATTTATGAAGGCGAGCAATTTTTCGCGCCCACGATCTTTGTTGCCCCCCTAGGTTTTTGACCGTCGTGGTGTGCAGAGTCTTGTCGCAAAATCGGGGGTTGCCTTCTAGACTGGCCGAATCAATGTTTGGAAGGGTTGAAGGGGGGATCTTTCATCCTTTTCTACATTTTTCTTGTCTACGCAGTGGGGATGTCTGAGTTCGATAAGCTCTTGCGCTAGTACCTGTGAATGGAAAACTGCACGAGCTCGCTTAGACGATGGTGAGAATCGAGTTTATGGGGGTTAGTTTGGGGTCACGCTGCGCCGAATTGTGTGGTAGTGCATGCACCACTACCCTTTGTTCTACGCGTGCTATCGTTCACCGACAACAGAGCCTTCCTTCTGTTCGCCCAAACATAGCGTTCCTTGTGTGCACCCACTGACGCTACCTTACACTGACACAAGCCGCGCGAAAACAGGTTCCTTGCTACTCCTACACCCCCCAAATTCGGATCCCGGCGAACTTAGAGGCTCCCCGTAAATCTGACCGTTATTTTCAACAGCTTGGACTGCCCAGTCCGTCTTCAATGCCGGCGGCCTGGTAGTGCGGAAAAGTTATCGCCTTGTGAGTTGCCCTGAAAGGGGTTTATTGGGGTTGACAACGGTGTCACTGGCCGGGTGCATTTCCGGTGTGCCGTGGATCTTCGTTCATCGACGCCCCAAAATGCGGTGCGGCCGAGCATCGCCTGCTTCTGTGCAAACGCCATCCACCCGTTCCAATACCTGCAGCCGCGAAAAAACCTGTTACTCGCTGCAGGTAAATCCGTCAAGTTCGGATCCTGGCGGACTTTGAGGATCGGCGCAAATCTATCCGTCCTCCGCATGGCGCCTGGAGCTTCGACTGTGAGTTGATTGCGAGAGGACTGCGGGTGCGAGAAATTGCTCGCCCTCTGAAATGCCCTTGAAGGGGTTCATGGGGGTTGCCGAAAGTAAGGGACACGACCGTTGTCACCGTCGGCAACCCCCATAAACCCCTTCAAGGGCATTTCAGAAGGCGAGCAATTTTTCGCACCCACGATCTTTTCTGCCCCCCCAAGGGTTTTCACCGTCATGGTCTGCGGAGTCTTGACGCAGACATGCTTGTGTTTCTGCGTGCTGTCTGGTTCGCGTTGTCGCACGTCGACGTTCCCGGCGTGCGAATCGGGGGTCGCTATTGCACTAGTGCCAGCGAATGGAGCACCGCACAAGCTCGCTTAGACGATGGTGAGAATCGGTGTTTACAGGGGTCTGTTTGGGGTCGCGCTACGCCGAATTATGTGGTGGTGCATCCACCACTTCCCTTTGTTCTGCGCGTCCTATCGTCCACCGACAACAGAGCCTTCCTTCTGTTCGCCCAAACATAGCGTTCCTTGTGTGCACCCACTGGCGCTACCTTCCACTGACACAAGCCACGCGAAAACAGGTTCCTTGCTACTCCGGCACCCGCCAAATTCGGATCCCGGCGAACTTTGTGCCCTCAACGCATAAATCTGACCGTGCTTACAGTTTGCTCCGCTGTTTTGCAGGGTGTGGATACGAATTCGAACGACCCGTTCGACCCGCACAAGAGGGAATAATCCATCGCGCTGACGGGAATTGCATCCGCTGCACCGACGGTTGCATGACGGCGCCGAAGAAGGCTCGGCGAACGGCCGCATGAACCGGGCTATGGAAACTGAACAAGCCGTCGACATGCATTGCCAGCTACAACACCTGGAGTTGGCCCCGACGACCTCTTCGAACAGTTCGCCGTTCCAACAGTCAGCTGCGGATTTCCCCAGAAAATGAAATCTCGATTTTCGTGAGAGCTTTGGAGGTTGCATCCAACTGCCCACAGAATTGGCAACAATGTCCGCGGCCGAAGAACCGTCTACCTCCCGGATAGAGTTCCACATTTCTGGCGAGGTGCACCCCACAGCTTCGACGCACAGCAGTTGCATGCCAATGGGTGTTTCTTACGCATCGTCTGATGACGAGAGTGAGCGGTTGGTGGCCACTGATTACTCGTCAGGACAACGGTCCTATTCCAGTGGACCTTTGCTTCGCGCTAGCTCCATTATTACGAACTTGGTTGCCACCGACTATTCTTCGGAGGAGCTTTCCACAGCACGGGCGAGTCCAACGCATGTGCGAAGTGATGATGCGATTCCAAGTCAGAGCGAGTCTGGGTCGGAATCATCTGGCAGGGGTGATGCAGAGAGAAGGGCGATACTGCAGATTTTGCCCGCACCTCTGCGAGGCGAAAGACGAAGGTATAGCATGGCTAATAGGAACGCTAGGAGGAAAGAACAGTACAAAAGAGCGAGAAACATGTTGTCCGGAAGAAGACTGCTCATGGTGCGCGGCATGGCATGTTGCAAGGCTCGATGTTGTTACGACGTGTCGCCTGAGGAAGTGCGAAAGGTTAGACAAGGACTGTACAGTAAGAGTCCGGGAGAGCAAGCTGAGTGGTGGATGAAAAGTATTAAGGATTTCACAGTAAATGAGAGTGGACAGAAATGTGTCCGCCCTGTGGAGTTGGAACGTTCAATGTGCATCAGGGCATACTGCAATGTACTCGGTGTCTCGCGTAATACATTTTACAGCTACAAAAAACGTTTCGACAATGGCTACGTGCGTTCCGAGCATGGCCTGACGGGAAAATATAGGCCAACCAATAAAACGGTCGCCATGCTTGCCAGCATGAGAACGTTCATCGAGTGTCATGCGGATAGCATGCCGAATGAGGTGGCTAACCAAGGTGGGGTTTCCAGACCGAAGCTTTGACTCCCGACTGCTTTCACGAAGAGATCAATTTATGAGTCCATCAAATYCGACTTTCTGGCCACTGGCCTCGATGTCGTGTCTGAGTCCAACTTTTATAAGTTGTGGCGGAAACACTTTTTCCACGTTTCCCTCGCGCAATCTAACACGTTCACGAAGTGCGCCGTCTGTCATGAACTGAAGGAACGTATACAATATGTTGCTCTTCCTCGAGATCGAGAACGTGCTCGAGAGGATATGAAAGCACACCAAAGGAGGCAAGTTGAACACAGATTGGACTACAGTCGAGCGAAAACTGATTCCATGGTTCGTCCGAACGAGCGTTTGTGTCTCATTATTGACGGCATGGATCAGAAGAAAACAACTATCCCCCATATTGGTCAAGCGAACTACTCGAAAGCACTTAGGCACGAGATGATGATGAAGACTAA
>BFEA01000646.1:355632-383907 GCA_003427395.1 Chara braunii
ATATCCAGCATGCATTGTCGGCCTCACGTTTATGTGCCCAGGGCCTAACCAACTCGGGGCCCTGGGATTTCTGCATTTGCAGAGCTCCGATACTCGGTGCACACTAACCAACGGGCGTGCTGCAACTGTATGGACCCCACTTCGTAAAATGTTTGCACAGAGGCCTCTTGTTGATTTGCTGGCCCGCCTTCACTTAGGGCGGGCACTAGGCTTGCTGGGGCCTTAGCCCAGAACATGTACATCATGGCAAGGCCCCTTCTTGAGGGCTCAATCCTCACAGGAGGTTCCACTTTCAGAGAAAGGATAGATCCAGTTTCCGAGAATATGACAACCTCCCTAGTTCACCTAATATGCCCAAAGTGAAACAAAAAAAACGAAATGCTAATATCCGAAGTTCCGGAGATCTGTTGCGATTTCTTTTCTTTTGCAGAGATTTGACAAAGCCCTAATTGATTAACTAATAACAATCAATCAATCAATCCGTCAATCAAGCAAGCTGGCTCCTTGATTGGGCGGATCCTCTGATTGAGAGGTCCGCTCCGATACCAAACTGTCGCATACCATAATGGTGCAGACCAGAACAAGAACCGACCTCTCTCACATAGTACAGGATAGCGCAGCGGAAGGCTAATACCAATGATCAGACCAATCAATGTCGCATTGCAGACCAAACATACATCATCATCATCGCAAGGTGTGAAGGGGCCTGACGCTACAGACAGGAGGAATGCGCCAGGCTCAGATCATACATAGATGAAGAGGAGGGGGATCAGACGAAGAGGAAGGGAGGGATGAGGATGTCATCAACACCAAGTCTTCGATATAGATCCCAAATAATCCCCCATCCTATGTCGCTGTCCCAATGTCGAGTCAGAATCCAAATGTCATCAAATCTCGAACTCACAAATCTCTCTCTCTCTTTCTCCCTCGTAGTCTGTCAAATAGTGAAACGTCAGGTAGCGAGAGGGTGAGGGAGAGATGGTGGACTGGAGGAGGAAGAAGAAGAACTCTCTCTCTCTCTCTCGGTGCCAGGTACTAACCTGTGGAAGGTGGCACCTTGTTGCAGGTACATCGAAGACGAAGCTGGAGCGATGGCATCACTGGTAAGCTCCCAGGTAAGTCTCCCTGGCCTCCGCCACTCTCCTCCCTCTCCACGCCACTCTAAGGTCCTAGCAGCGCCCAGCGCTGAAGACTACTCCTATCGTACTCTACTACTACTGCAGCGCTCCCTAAGAGTGCTGCTGCCGAATGTCTGAAGACTGCCTCCTGAACTGCATGTGCCCTCTCAGGCGGACCAGCACTATATAGTGCTGGTCCGGCTGGGAGGCTGCTCTTTTCCAATGCCAAATCGTGCCAGACCCTGGCGCCCAAGTTCAAAAAAAGGTTGTCTTGAAACAGGCCTAAAAATGGCCTGCTGTTATCCCTGGTCTGGCGCCTAAGTTTCAGGATAGGTCGACTTTAAGAGGGCCCTCCTTTTTAGGCTGAAACGACACAGGGCCTGGAGGGCCCTTATTCTGCCTGGTCGGGCCCTGCAGGCCCGCGTGGTGCGCAGTATGCCACACCCAACCACTCCATCTGCCTGAGTTCAAATCCTCTGAGCACATGTACTACACAATTATTGCAAAGCAACACATGCAGCATCTGTGGACAGAATCCTAAATGGCACCAGCAACTTTGCAACAAATCCAGCCAAACTGGCCCAAACATGAATTTCAAAATGTGTCCAAGACTTCGCAAAAGTTAAAAGAACTTGAAACATATTCTATGATCTTCTTTGTATGGTCTCACTATCCCAGGGGCACTTCCCATCAGTGCTCTGCTTTCAAGTTTTAATCCTTTATGATTGACTTCTTCAGGGTAGTCAGCATGTCTAACTCTGTCAAGTTTGCTCACACTGCCCTACCCGCCTGGTGCTCGTAGATGCACGGCGGCATTGACAAGGCATCTTATAACACAGTATAGCAGTCAGAGAGCAAGGCAATCAGGTCGGCAGGCGAGCATACAATGACACAGCAAGGTACTCATCATCGCCACTCAACACAGTAGCACTAGACAGCAGATAGCAAGGCAAGCTGGCAGGATGGACACCACAGCAAGCAAGCCACACAGCAACACAGAAGCCCATGGATGCAGAAAGGATCAAAGCGGACCATCACGCACTCGTATCATATTGAAAACCTAGTAGACTGTAGGCTCATGCCACCGTCAGGAAGCAGGAAGCCACCACATGAATGTCTGTTGCCACTGAAAACGCAGATACATTGGCATCCCGAACAAAGCAGCCCCCCAAATAGTGTCCGGCACTCTATAGAGATGGGAACTGAGTCAACTGACTTTTTGGCATAATGTCAAGGTGCTACACTTACACACTCAGAAAGACAGAGGAGAAGGCAAACTAACACACCCAAGTGGAGAACAACGCAAGGAAAACGCAGACAGAAGAGAGAAGGGAGTTATATGTATATCAATGCTAATCGGGGGGAGAGCTTCTACAAAATAAACAATTCCCTGCTTGAAACACGGGAAATGAAGGAAGCTGTCCTGGAAGATTGTGCAAAGCACCGGCCTGAGGAGGGATCAACATCTTTCCCACAGTTAGTCAGAAGCCTGTCAAAGGCGGCCTGCAAGGGCCCTGAAATAAAAGTACAAGCCGAAAGCAGAAATTAATAATTATTAATTATTAATTTTAAAGATCTGTCTATAGATGTATGGATAAATCTGTGTAGTATGGAGTATGTATACACGGGTATTGTGTCCACGAGCATGCACACTCCTGTATGGGAGTAAATGTGGCATACACGTACTCCCTACGTGTATGGGATTTCTTTCTTTCTTTTTTGCCCCGTTAATATATAGATCCAGTAGAAGGGGGAGGCCACAGCAGCAGTATAAGGTCCAGTTCCGGTACCAGGAACCAGAGGATGAGCCACGGTACACCAAGAACGAGTAGAGACTGCCCCTAACATTGTGTCCTACAACGATAGGGCAAAGAGGGGAATCAACATTGCCGATAAAAGATTCGATCTTCCTCGGAGGACCTCGAAATTAGGCTGGCGGGAATGAAAGGATTTCCCGTTGTCCCGAGTCCCGGTTCAGAGTCCCAAATGGTCCAAGTCCCATGAGTCTGCAGGCCCAGTGGCCAAAACAACGGTTTGGAGTCTAGTAGGAAAATCGTCATAGGGTCATTAAAAGTCGTAGCCCTGGTAACCACCGACAAGAAATACCCAAAGTCCCGAATCTAATTTTGTGGCAGCATCCTGGGAGTATCTGGTAGGTTCCGGGACTGGCAAAGGCCGCGGGAACCGGTACCGGTCTGATGCTGACAAAGATATCACTTCAGCTGCTATTTACAGATGCTACAGTGCTTCCATCGGGTCATTTCTCAATCTGCATGTTGCTTAACCTCTGCTGTAGCGCTTGTGTGACCAAGTGAGTTAGGCAGTCGGGTGCCATAGCTGGGGTTGTCGGGGAGGAAGATGGCGGCCATAGGCGTAGGGTAGAAGAGAGAGGAAGTGAGAGAAGTTTGCGAGTACATTCAGAGAGCGAGTGCGAGCGGTCCAAGTAGAGAGAGAGCGGGATAGAAATGATAAGAGGGAGAGAGAGGGGACAGAGTAAGAGATTACCTGTGTGGTTTGAAAGGGGATAGCTGCCATAACAGCTTGTAGTATATGCCTGAAACTGGTATAATTGTGATGCTTTGGAGAACAGTCATTTAGATTTGGGCAAACTCAGCCAAACTGCCATTTCTCTGGTGTTGTACGAGTTTCCTGTGTAACTTTCGTTGCGATGCGTGCTGAGGTTTGCCACCGAATCTGCGTTGGTTCGTTGCACTTTGATCCCCTGCCCAAAATCCTCAGCTGCGACTTCTCTGATACCGAGGGGTTCTGCAAAGGTACTGTATGCCGCACTGGGCTCAGGTTCCCTCTGACATGCCTCTTTCTCAAGCATACAGCTGGGTCATTATGTCACATTAGGGTCATGCTCAACTATACCAATCCCAGCTCCTGTGGCAACTGTCATGTTGAGAATGCCCAGCTGGCCCGTCCATGTCATCACCCAACTCATCCCTACCATTCTTGTCCTCTCTGTCGTCAAGGACAGACAGACCACCGAGTCTTCTCTTATCCTCCCTAGTATGCTCTCATCTTCATTTCACACTCCTCACTTTCCTAGCCACTTCCTTTGCTCTATCTTTCTACTCTCTGTATCCCCTCCTCCTTCACTCTGCCTCTTTTTGACAGCGCACAAGTGCGCCTTTATGCCATGCGGGGGTAGAGACAGCTCATGATGAACTACACCAACATGGCAAACCCTGTACCTGAGAGGCACATTAAAGGGAGACTTGCAAGACGTAACAAAAAATCGTGAAGAAAAGGCAAAAGAAAAAAAGAAGTCTCTGAGAAAGAGCTGCAGAGAGAAAGGCAAAAAGAACTGCTTCAGAGTCAGTGTGTCTTATCCTGTCTGCTCTTTCCTGCATGCATTTTGAAATTTGGAAGTGAACACTCTTTTTGGTCATCAGGGACAACACAAGCTGCTGCCGGACAGGCCTCCCTGCATAATGAGAAGATTCCCATGAATAGAAATGAGTTGGCAAACCAATCAAAGTCCTTGGGCCTAGGGATGTCCCGGCCATCAGTAAACGTGATGGCCACTAGAATGATAATTAAGAAAAAGAGGGAAAAGTCAGAAAACAAATAACATCACTGACTCCCTTAGTAAAAGGAAAAAGAAGTCCTTGGAGACATCCTTCAGAACTGAAAAGATACAGGGAATATTACCATGACCTGGAGGAAACACACAAATCCAGAAATGGTGCAGATTAAGAAATCAAGATTAATGTTATTATTTTTATTGAAGTATAATTAATCATACTATTCTATGATAGTATTATCATAGCACCTTGCCACACCACTCTCGAAATGTGAAAAAGACAAAAAATTGGTGGGCGCATTTGGCCATGTTCTAGCAGGAAGTTCAAAAATTGGTGGGCGCATTTGGCCATGTTCTAGCAGGATTCATTCTCAATTTGCACATTTCGAGAGTGGTGTGGCGACGCCCATAGTGTTCAGCCAAGACAAGACCAAACTCAAACACATTTGGCGTATTGATTCACAAGATTCATTATTATTGTTATTATTATTATTTTCCATTCACAAGATTCAGTATCTTCTGACAGGGCAAGTCCGAAGATAGATGAAGATAGAAGCGGCGGCTATGGCGAGCCAGAACCTCAATCATGAATGCGCTTCTGGTGAGGAGACCAACGGGTCTCAGCCAGGTGGCCTTGTCTGACTCAGCAGCCCATGCAGAATGCGTAGCTGTATCTTGGACGTTCCGAAGAAGATTGAGCATATCTCAGATTTTTTATTTTTTTTCATGTATTACAGAGAGTCAATCTTCATTAACTCTGTTAGCAAGGAGAAGAGTCCCAGCGGGTGTTTTCTTGCGTACAGTGGACCCCGCTGGGCTTGCCAGGTGCAGTTCACAGTCTCTCCCTCCTCACGGTTGGCAATCAGTGTGTGATTGCACATGCCAGCTTGGCTTGCCTCATCTCGATCGAGTCAGCTTTTGTCAGTCATACCGCAGATGCATTGTGTAACTTGTGTTTGCTACACGCATTGAGCATTTAAATGAGAACAAAATCTGACTATGTCTCAGAAGGGTGAAACGGGCTCGCACTGTATTCTTGGGCAATCCATTCATCAAGATGGCAACACAAAATCCTCAACAGTGCTTAGGAAAACACTGTCTCTTTCCTGTCCGGACACTTATAGTTCCTAATCCTACGTGCACCTCGCGTTCTTAAACCCATTCAAGTGTTTCTCCTCGATGGTTGGGGGTTGACCAAGGGTTGGTCCCTCCCAGTGATTCATGCAATGTTTTATGAACAAGATATGCACAAAATGGGAGGATTAGCTTCTTTGTTACCGTTAACGTATGCTATGATGCTAATACGTAGCATGTCTCTAATTGGATTTCCTTTTTTAATTGGATTTTTTACGAACAATGTGATCTTAGAACTTGCTTGTACTAAATATCCAAGAAGGGGGACCCGACAGACATTAGGAGCGATAGACCGATCATGCTGCTCACAGTCGTGTACAAAATGCTCGCCAAACTGTTAGCCAATAGGCCGAGAGCCATCACGAAGGGATGCTTCCACATTGACTAGACCAGCTTCATTCCGGGCAGATTCATATTTGACAACGTCACGACCTTGTTGGAGCAGTTAGATACATAAAGAATAAGAAAATCAACACCGCTATTCTCTTCTTCGACTTCAGAAAGGCGTACGACAAGTCAACTGGAATTTTCAGCAACAATGTATGGAGCGCATGGGAGTGGGGCCCAACTTCCGGCGGTGGGTGAGGGTCTTGTACAACCACACACGTGGCCAGGTTCAGGTGAACGGTTTTCTCTCCCCCCTATACAGGATGTCAAGATTGGTCCGGAAGGGGGTTCCTCTGGCAGTTCACAATGGAGGCTATTGCCTCCTATGTACGAAAGGACCCTGAAATAGAGAGGCAGTGTAGCTTGTGATAAGCCAAGCTCTGTACCTCGCGGCTTCACGTATCCTTCGGAATAAACCCCAAAGTCAGCCCCGAAGCACCGATCTTGACTAATTACTAAGGAAGGGGTCAGTCGGGAATTTTTGAAGGCCATCTACATGCATCTTTCGAGTTTTGCCCGTCCTTGTTCACATTAGTCCCATGCGGCCGATTAGCGACCACGCGGGAATTTCAAGAAAACGGTTATGAATTCGGTTGACGGTGTTCTTAAGTTTCTTTCATCAAATGTGCGCACGCGGCCATTTTGAATTCTTGCTTGACTACACAAGCTCGCTTCCCGCTTTATGCACGCATGCCAACCTCTTTTCTTGCTGTCCTTCGTCTCCACGCACCCTTTTGTCTTCCTCTCACCCCTCGTCCTATCCTTCCCTGGCTCTTCAGCTCAATTGATTGGTTGCCAGTTGAGATGGCTGGATCAAGCTATAAGAGCAAACTTACTCGTGTGGCTTGAGCGACCACCTCAATTGTGCAAAAATTTTGATTGTCCCGCCTTCTCCGACTTTCCAGAACCTTCCTCCTCCTCTATTGCTCATCTACGCCCCTCGCTGCCCGCATTACACACTGGTGCCCGCCACCTTCCACGCTATAAATCTGAGCAGCCCCTTCCTCTCCCTCTCTTTGATCTCGGCTGCAATTCTGCACGAGCTATACGCAAAGACTGCGGCGCCGAACTAGCTCAAAGTGCCCAAGGAACGGATGGAGTGACAGCGTGGTGTGGGATTAGCGATAGACTCGGGGTGAGGCAGTTGGAGGGACTGAGCGGTGGTGGAGACGAGAGTGCAACCAGTGGCAGGGCCTTGTGGCTATGATTGGCTTGCGCTTGGTTGGCTATCATGGTGGCTGTGCACGCAGAGTGCCAACATTATATGGTTCTTGAATAGCAAGGGACTCACTTCTTCTCCAACGCTGCTTTGTACAAGTGTCATGTGTACTAAAGACTAAGTGTGGATACTAAGCTGTGTGCATGGGTGTGGTTGCAAATGTTAATGGATGTTGAATGCTTCACTGTCAGAAAGTCTATGGATGTATGAATGTAGGAAGACTGTATGATGGTCTTTGTTGTACTTGCGTGCCTGGGTGCACATCTAGGGTAATTGGGGTTGGACGTCTGCCTGAGTGCATGAGTGTGTTGATGCCCTCTTTTCCCCGACTAACTTACGATCCCCACGCTTAGCACACGTGTGAGATCATCGCCGACCTTTCTCCTCCCTTCTTCCCTGCACGCAAGTGCTACGTGTCAACTTTCCCGCTCATCTGTGCGCATGCTCGGGCGACCAGAGACATCAAGTGTGAAGGCTTAGTTGTTCCACCTGATCTCCCTGTCGTCCAATGGTCCCTGCAATCAGGTGGCCATGGCTGCAACCCGCCTGGCCTAGCTGCACCCGATGGGCCCTGTCTAGGGGCAGTTCTGAAGCATGCAGGCTCAACTGGGGTTCAGCCAGGTGGTGCCATGGCTTGGGTGCAGGCCACAGCTGGCTGCATAATTAGTCGGGTCACCCGTACAGGTCTCATGCCAATATGTGCTAGTTTAGGGCTGCAGTACATAGACCCATCCATATTTTCCTCCCTACCGTTCCCCCTGTGTAGGGCTGAATGAGAAATACACCAGGCTGTGAACACAAGACGTGTAAATAAAATGTATCAATGTATGACAGACTGAAGGCGGTGTATGCTCAGTTTTTTTAAGACATCCTGAAGGGCGGAAAATTTCGGAATTCCGGGGGGGCATGGGGGGGTGGGGGGCAACATGCTGTGCGTGGAGATTTTCAAAATTTGTCACTTCGACTCCATTCGGGAGGGAAACAACCTTGGAGCAGTAGGCAGCAACCCAACATTTGAAGGGACGAACTTCGAACTTGGGAAGCGCCTAAGAAACCTGTGGGCGGCAAACTCGTGGGACAGGGAGGGGGGTGTACCATCCTGGCGCACGCACACGTCGTGGGTTAGAGGGAGAGAGGGGGAGGGGGGGGGGGGGGGGCGAGCCACATTGATGTTTCAAATTACTATAATAAAAAAACAAAGGTGGCCTATTGTGGCCCAAGGTGGGCCCAGGCACCGAGAGTGATGTAAAAGTGGGTCTTAGTCCGACCGGGTGTAATTGGGCATTTTTCTGGGTTCCCAGCCGAGCTGGGTCTGGTTCAGAAAATCTGCAAAAAACCGCTGTCCAGTTTGGACAGCTGGCCATTTATTTGCAGCTATGGCTGGGTACAGTTGTAGGTTTTCTTGCAGGTCAGATTTGGGTCAGATCCAGTTCACAACGTATGCAAAGATTGCAAGCACTGTCGTCCCGCCATCACCCTTTGTCGAAGTAGCAATTTTGTTTGGAGCCGTCACACGTATCAGCTTGCATTTTAGGCAGCGGGATCGGATGGTGTAGCACAAGTTGAGATTTGTATGGAGTCAAGGTTTGCCCATTGTTTCCTTGTTGCAGAGTTTTTACAGTTACTTTTTGAGTACAGATGAGTTGCATCTCTGACCTTCAGTCTCCGGGCAGAACTTCGCTGATGTCCTGCCCCTTCTCAGCTATCTAACTTCTTAACTTTCACGATTGCCCCTGTCGGCTAGTGTTTCCAAGAAGACCCTCGGGACTGAGGCGAGAACCCCAGTTTTGTCTTGGCGGTTCAATCCCTGGTGGCCCGCCCAAAATCCTCGGCCACACCCCAATTACTCTAATCGGCATTCCCACGGGTAAGGAACGCTGCATGGGGTGTGAGATTACGTATCACAAGCTGCCAGATTGGACGCAAGGAAGGCGGAGAAGAAGAGGGTAGTCATACACTGCAGGTGGAGAAAAAACTACAAGGATTGGTAGGTGGAAGCACATAGTTCAAGTGCCCTCATTACGGTCACCTCCCAAGCCATCGCCGGAGCATGCTGGCGGCTCAGTTTAAGGAGGCTGTCACCCCATTGTTCCTACTGGGTAAGAGATCCGGAAACTCAGAGGACTGGGAGGACCCAGTAGGGAAGCTGCACTCCTCAGATCTCAGACCGGCCTTGGTGCAACTATCGAAACAGGCACGATTGAAGGAGGATCTGGTGTGGAAGGCTGGAAGCCAGCACGTACGGGCTGCTGAGGTACTGGATGGCCCCTGAAAAGGCAGCACGGGCGGCGTCATTGGTCTCAAATGACAGGCTTTTCCTTACTGATGAGGCGGGGTGGGCAAAGAGGCTGAAGCGCTTGATCAACAAGCACGAAGCCAGCTATTGCACTAACTCAGAGGACGGAGGAGCCGGAGCTATGGTCAGACAGGATCCATGATAGGCCACCATGGAGGCAACACAGGAGCTTCTGGCATTTGAAACATCGTCCCAACAATCAGACCTGAGGATTGTCTCCTAGACTCCTAGTACATCAACGACTTGGCGACGAAATTGTCCAAGCAACAGAAATGGGACAATCTGGTGGCCCGTGTGGTGGGGCCTCCCGACTGTTACGGACGACACCCACTAGACATCTTGTGCCTACATGAGACCCATTTGATAGACACCCAAGAGCACCAAGCAATTCAGGCGGAGATAACGAGAAGAAATAGATGTGAGGGAGGCTCACGGTGACTGGGCCCCCGCAACCAAACCGGGCTCCGCAGGGATGACAATGCTGTTGCACTCGAACTTGGCAACGACCGAACACTTGACCATCCAAGAAGTGCGCACGGATGAGCGAGAAGGCCACAGGGTCAGGTGGACCTCGACATGTCCTAACACTTACCAGCAAAGATGCGAGTTGATTAGTGTGACGGACCCGCCAGCATAGCGGTCGGGATGAGGATGTGGGAGATGGAGATGGAGCTGGAAGGGACAGCGCAGCTCCAACGCAGACTTAACACGCGTGTACTCCAAACTGTGAAAATGAAGAATGAGACTGAAAACAGACTGCAGTTGGGGTATACCCCCAGCGGACTGACTGGACTCGTAGTACCAACAGTGACCGGGCAGGACAAGACTGGACTGAATAAGCACACGACCTGTGGGGTCAGGCCACAGCCTGGTCCTACAGGCCGAACAGGCAAAATAACCAGATAGCCCTGGCTCTAGGCCAGGGCAGCTAAAGGTACGCTGCATGATTCTCGGACCTGTAGTGGATCGAGAGAGCCATAAACATGCTTCCGGAAAAGTAGCGGAACTCTGCAACAGTAAAGCTGATAAATCTAGGATGCGAAGCAAGATCAATGCGGAGTCGATGCGATGCAGCCTAAGCTACATCATGTTAGAGCAAAAACAAGCGTTTGATGTACACATCCTAGCAAACAGCAGGAAATGAAATGTAGCAGGGTACAATTCTAAAGTCCTAGAGGCAATTGCCTCAATGTTGTGTCGCGAGGAAAAGATAGCAATATGCCAATATGTTACAAGATAATGTCGTGTCACTGAACAACTAAGAGTGGGATGGTCTCAGAGGGGGTGAATGCAGCCTAAGTATCGACACTACTAAGGGCAGTCACACATGAAGATGGGATAGGTCAGCCGGCTCAGCGTGAGGGAATGGTAGCGAAACAAAACCGATAACCCACCATCAAGGCGAGTAATGCTCGACAAAAGGGTGACACCATGCAGGGTCGACCATGAAAGGGGAGCCTGAAATAGGGTGGAGATATGCCTAATTGAAGGCATGCAATGGCCGATACTAGTGATGAGGGTAGTGCGTGAGGGAAACATGCACACAACTTACCGACTAGGGAGGAAGCTAGATCTGGGAGCAGGGAATTCAGGATAATGCTACGGTTCCAATGCCTATACGATACCAAGGGAGAGCTCAACTCAGGGAGAACAACTTAGTGAGAACCATCATGCGACACATACAAACGAATGTACAAGGTAGGGTGGTGGAGTGAAGTAATCACGTCCAAAGTAGTTGAAGCTGATAAAGTATCTGAAGCCGAGAACGTGGTTGAAGCCGTCGAGGTGGTCGATGACGTCGATGAAGTAGGATTCGAGTCGATGTCGAAGCAGAGCCACAAAACGCTGAAATCCTGAAAAAGTTGATGATGGATTACCTCATAGTGTGAGTCAGTGGTAGGAGATACGTAAGTGATGAGAGTGTCAGTCGCCGAGACGCCGAGGGCGTCGATGAGTGCATTGTGGACACGCGGAGGGTCGGAGGTGTCCGTCTATTGCTGAACGAACAAGCTCAGAGGGAGCGACATCGTCCTCAACAATCTCCTCAGCTGGAGGAGGAGGAAGAGGGTGAGTCGGCTAAGTAGGAGCAGAGGTCTCAGTACGATGAGCACGATTATATGCACGCACCAACATCTGGGCGTGCTCCAAGTGCTCGAGGGGCTCCCATGTAGCCTCCTCATCAGGATAGCCCTTCCAATGCACCAGATATTCGATGCATGGAGGGGTATCGTCGGTAACTCGGTGAGATACGATGTCCGAAACGACGAACTCTCGTGATCGTCCACCGTGATAGGTGCAGGGCACTCATAAGGGCGTCTGGCGAACTGCTCAAACGGTCTGCGATAAGGACGCATGTGGTATACATCGTGTACGCAAGTCTGTCGAATGTAATCAGGTAGCTTCACACTGAAGCTGACCAGACTAGCGACAGTATTAGAACCGCCGGCTTGAAGGATGCGGCATGGACCGAAGAAGCGACGCCTAAACTTGCGAAGCGTATCCGCTTCGAGCTTCCATTCACGTGCGTCGACGAGCACATCGTCATCGACTTTTAATGGATGATCCATTCGTGAGCGGTTCACTCGTGCGGCCATGCGAGTCTGGGATTCGACTAGACTCTCGTGTCCACGCCTCGTAATCGTCGCCATGTGGGCGATCCAGTCGTCAAGCGCACGACAATGAGTGTCTGGGCACAACCGCGACGATCGTAGGAAATCCGTAGGTATGCGAGGGTGGTAGTCGATGTTGCAATAGAATAACGACATCCCCGTGGCCGGCCAAACAACATGGTTGTATGCAATCTTTGCGTGGGCTAAGTGTAAGTTTCACTGCTGCTTATCCCTGATAAACTTTCAGAGGATATTACCAAGAGTTTTATTGGTGATCTCGGTCTGACGATCCATCTGGACGTGGACGACGAGAAGCGGAGTTGGGATCCGTACACCAGGTGTAGGCATCGCAAGAATGTGCTGGTAAAGCGCGGGTCACGGTCGGAGATGATGCTCTGAGGTAAGTCGTGATTTCTCATGACTCGGTTTAAGACGATGTTGGCGACCTTACAAGTGTTAATGCGATAGTGGCACAAGACAAAATGTGCATGCTTCGTGAAGACGGTGTCGACAACCACCAAGATAGCATCATGACCGCGCTCAGTGGGAGGGCAGAGGGGACCAACAAAATCCCATCGAGATGGACTGCCAATGACCCTCGGGTATGGGTAGGGGCTTAAGTAACCCATAAGGAAGGCGTTTCGAACTGTTCACCTCCTGACAGGTAGGGCACTCGTGGACGTAGGTTTTGACAAAGTCCTTGGACTTCGGTCAAAAGTATAGCCCATATGACCGGCAACTGCCTTGTCATGGAACTCTGCTACGGCCTGGACGCGGAGCTGTCCAGTGGAGGGAACGCACATATGAGGTTCGAGTTGACCAGATCTATCATGCCAGTACACTTGACTGTTCTCACTGAGCTTCGTAGCATCACGTGGATGTCGTGATAATCCAGACAGTGGCGGTACTGAGTGCGATATGCATCGATCACCGACTGATCAATGGTGGTGACTGAGATGGCAGCAAGGTGGATGGGTTTCTGATAGTGGTCAAGATGGCGGGACAGGGCATCCACGACACAATTCGTTTCACCCTTGATAGGTTGAATGATGAAACTAAACTTAGATAAATCACGCCACCAATGTGGCTGTCGAGGGGAAAGCTTGGGCTTTGTGAGAAAAGTCTGGACAACAGAGTTGTCCGTGCGCACAGTGAAGGGCGCCTCATGCCGGTAATAACGTCAGTGTTGAGTAACATAAACTACTGCGAGAACCTCACGTGCATCAGCAATGTAGTTTATCTCGATATGCAGAACTGACGAGAGTAGAAAGCGATCGGGAAATCCCCAGCACGAGCCTCGACAGTCCCATCATCCGCAATGGTCGGAGAGTAAGTACCGGGAGGACTGTCAGTGAAGGGTAGTGATGGAAGGGTAGGCGTCAGTCGAAAAGCAGTGTCAACAAGAGGAGGAGGAAAGTGGGGAATATGGGGATAAGGGGAGTCAGATGGGGAAGGAAACACCTGAGAAAGTCCAACTCCTACTGCAAAATCTGGCACATCGGTGGTGGCTATGAAGGGACAATCACAATTGGAGAGGCGAAAAACTAGTGACCGTCTTCTTGAGGGCGCGAAAAACATCCTCACAGAGGGGAGTCCAAAACCGTGGCGGGTTCTTCCCGAGGAGGGTGAAGGTAAGGACGTAGGAATACCAAGCATATTTCCCAATGACAGCACTATAGTAACATGTGAGGCCTAGGAAGCTGCGAAGCTGCTTGGCAGAGGAAGGGGTGGGTCACTCCGCGATAACAGTGATCTTCACGTAGTCTATGTGGATACCCTGGTCATGCACATGGTGTCCTAGAAAGTTCACTTTGCGCTGGGCAAAGCGACACTTACTGAGCTTGGCATAAAAGTCATGATTGTGTAAACTATGTAGGACATTGCAGAGGTGTCTGAGACGGTCTCCTAAGGTACAACTGTAGATCAAGATGCCATCCACGTACACGAGGACGTATTCTTCAAGGATGTTCCTGAAGAGATCGTTCATCGTCGTCTGGAAGGTGGCCAATGCATTGGTGAGGCCAAATTGCATCACCGTGAACTCGTAGTGGTCGAAACGCGATCAGGAGGCGGTCTTCGGCTGGTCCTCTGCGCCGTCTGCGACAATGAGGATCTTGTGGTAACCGCTACGAAGATCGGTCTTCGTAAAGAAACAATTGTCTTCTAAATGGTGAAACAACTCATCCGCGCGAGGCATGGGATAACTGTTCTTAACTGTGTAATGTTTAAGGTCGCGATAATCGATGCAGAGACATAGGGTTTTATCTGCTTTGCGAGCAAAGAGGACGGGTGCACCCCTGGGGGAGTTACTGGTTTAATGAAACCCAATAGGAGTTCCTCAAACTGACGCTTGAGTTCCATCACCTTTGAAATTGAGAGTCGATAGGGTGCCTGATGGTGAACACGATAGTCAGGCATGAGCTGGATAAAATGCTCAACATTGTGCATCGGAGGGATCCCACTGTAGGAGAAATACGGGAGAAATACATCGCGCTACTCTCGGATCAGGTCACGAACGACAATTTCTAAGCCGGTCGTGAACCGCACGAGTTCCACAGTGTCTGCGTCAGCACGAAACATATATGTGGACTCGTCAGTGGACGGCGGAGGAACCTTGGATGTTGAAGGGGTATCCGAAGGCTGAGGGGTGGATGTAGAGATGGGAGCCTTAAAAATGGAGGAAGGGTCAGGGGGATCGGGCTCCACGGAGATGAGCTCGATGTCTGTATAGAGGGGATTGTGGGGAGGGAGGTCGGGAGGGGCGTCTTCCGTGGTGCCGAGGAATGAAACGTGATAGGTCAGCTTACACTTCGTTTTGACAACGAGTGTTTCAGTCACCCATTCGGCCACTATGCCACGAAACGGGCGAGACCAATGAGTGCTAAGGATAAAGTCGTACCTAGTCTCCAACACGTCGAAGTATGCAGAGGAATGGTGCCGCCGAGGCACCTGGTATTATCCGATGGCTGAAGGGTGAGGGAAAAGTGGAGGCGACCGTATGATTCAAGAAGCGCTGCATCTTGTTATGTTCGAGGGTAACAAAGATAGGAGAGCGAGACCCGAAGGTAGTTAGACGAGCTTCCTCAACCACGCGAGGATGAATGAAATTTCCCTACGCGAGTCCCACAAAGCGTGGTACACCCTCATAGATGTCCCTAGGTGAATAGGAATAATTGGGAGGGTGCAATCAGGGTTAGAGAGCAGAGCAAGAAGAAGACGAAGGACGTTTACGTGTCTCGTAAGTCGCTCCCTACGAACCTGAAAAACGCTCAAATCTAGGAGAGATGACACAACGTCATCACGAGTCGTCACCTGAGTGCAACAACGAGTTGTGCAAATGACCCGACGCGTCGCCAGTCTTGGAGGGGAAGTACTAGATGCGGCGGTCTGCTATGGGGCAGACAGTACCTCGACAGACGTCGGGGCAGAGATAACTGCAGGTGTCGTGTCCTGAGGATCCTTTGGTGTGGTAGCCAAAGGGGCAAACCACGACTCGATGGTTGGGAAGGCGGCAACGTGCGAGGCCTTAACGGTAAATTGCACCGTGACTAGCTGGATGGGACTGGCTGCACGGGGCCGGGGGGGGTTGAGATCGGCGTTGAAGAGAAGTGTCAGCATAGTGCCGATCGAGTGTGGCATGGTATGAACACCATGAGGAGGTGTGTCCATCCAGGTGGCAATGAAGGCGACCGCGACGGGCCTCAACGACGACGCGCTCCTCACGGATAGGGCTCCGCGAGGAGGGACGAACCGCTGCAGGAGGTTTACCTGAGGAATGACGAACGTGCGGGCGCTCACCTGTGCAAGTCGACTGCGAGCACGACCTATGACGGACATCGCCATCTACAAGCGGCCGGCCATCGGGACAGTCTCGTCATCCAAATGGTGTTGGATAACATCTTGAAGCTCGAGGTCCTTGAGAACATCCCCAAGGGTAGGGTCGACCTCTGCCATAGAGTCGTCGTTGTACTCGAGGGAATTGTAGCGTCGAGAGAATGGCGTTCCTGACTGAGTTGAGCGGCGATAGGGGCCAGAGAAAGACGAACGACCTCGAGTGGTGTCGCGTGACTGGATGGTGGCAGCGGGTCGTGAAGAGGACGGGGCGTCGGAGAAGCGACTCCGCATCCTCTGGTACTATCGAGGAGCCTCGTAGGCCAGCTCTGTGGATGCGAAGGTCTGTCTCCAAAGCTTTATGTGGTAATCAGACGGGAGACGGACGAGAAACCTGTTGGTTAGAAGACCCTCTGGTAGGAGTGCCTCATCGCAAATGAGGCGGGCGTCTTGAAACACCCGGATGTGACGCTCCAGGTTTGTGGGTACAGACTCTACGGAGGACCAAGGCCATCGGGTCTAGGTGACCCTATCTAAGACGTGGGTTGCGCCGTGCTGAGCGCCATAGCCGTCTTGAAGAAAGGTGGTGAAGTCCACGAAAGTGGGAGCCTCACCTGTTTGAGTACGATGGGTATAGTAGCTCTCCCATGCAGTGAAAGCGCCGCCTCACAATTTAGTTGTGAGCAGAGAGCACCAAAACTGTTGACTAGTGTTCATCACTGTCGGTGCGCGCGTGGCTGCCTGCAACCAATGCAACACGCGAAGTGTACCATCGTGGTCAAGTATATCCGACAGGCGCATAAGGGGGGGACCGTTGTGTTGATGACGAGGGGAGAGAGGCTGAGGGGCCTGCACTGTGGCGCAAAAGACGGGGACAATGCAGGGGTGGAAGTGAGAGCAAGTTGTGGTCCGCAGCCGCTGGTGAAAGGTCCAGCAGAGGTGGAGGCAACGACCGCACGCAGTTTTGACGGAGTGGCAAGGTAGGAGGGTAGAGGCGGAGGAGCAGGTTAAGGAAAATGAGCCTGCAAGACCGAAGTAGTAGTGAAGGAAGATGAAGGGTGAGCAGTCTGTAAAGGGTGAGGCTCTCTCAGGGTAAGTATCTCCTCTTGGAGCTGCCCACAGTGGCCTGCAAGGTAGCCACTCGCAGGGTGCGCGAGGTTGAAGGTGGAAGGGTCGGATAGGGTACCCTGGCTAGGTGAAGTGAGGAGACAAGAGGGGGAAGGAGAACTCTGAGTCGTAATGCGACGACCGGTGCGGGGAGCTGGGAAGCAGCACCGGGACGAGTAGATGAGCCTGCTTGGTCAGCTATCGGTGTCTTGCGAGCAGATTTTACGGCAATCGTCAAAGCGACAAAAACGGGAGGGGCTGATAAAGGTGCCGCAACAGACGGGGTGGTCTGAGCGGTTGTGTCACTCACCACTATTGAGGGTGAGTGTTGGGTTTGAGCCTCGGAGGAGGGGGAACCACCACGTCTTTATGTTTGGAGTCTTCGGGAACCGGACTGGGAGCCAGTAGGGGATGAAGTGTGGGAGTGGTGGGGGGAACGATGGGGAGATCCCTTGAGGTGGTTGACATTAAGGGCTAGCGCATTGATTTGTGCTTGTGTGTGTCCAAGGGCATCAAGGCCTGCTTGCATTGGTGCGAGGAGGGCCGCAAGGACGGTTTCAAGGTCCATAGGGGCCTGGCCAAGATCTGTTGGTTGAATGAGCGCTTGAGAGATGGATGGCACAACAACAATTTCCTCGGATGTACTCTCGTCCTTGTGCGGTTGTTACGTACTGCGCCTGCACACGGGCCCATTTTGAGGGGCCGGCGGTTGCTGAGGGGCCCCCAGGCTGCAGATTTCAAATAGAGGCGACAATATTTATTTATTTAGTTACTTGTTGTCTTGTCCCTTGTCTGTGCAGACGTCGTTTCGGACTTGCAGACCCCAAGGCAATGCCTTGGGCCAGGTACTGAGGGACGAGGCCCTTCCGACCCAGGCGCGTTTTGGCACCTAACTCAACGGTACCAATACCGTTTCGGACCGCAGGCACCAAGGCAGCGCCTTGGGCCAGGTACACAGGAATGGGGCCTGATCAAGGCCTGGCGCGTTTTTGTGCCTGCTGCATCAGCAGCATGCTCTGGATGTCCGGTAGGGACCCAGATTGGCTGGGCGGTTTCTGAGGCCAGCACCAGGTAGGTCCAGCCGCCCAACACTACATATAGCTGGGCAGCAGCTGGGCCAAATACAGTTCGGGTAGCTCACTTCTCAAGCGACACGCTGCTGGACCAGCGCTGCATCTTAGCGCTGCGCTGCGGACTAGAGGTAGGGGAGTAGGTAGGAGAGGGCGGAGGCCATACCTGCGGATGGCGGACTTTACCTGGCGCCATAGCTCGGACTCCGCTCGCGACCTGCACAAGACACCAACCACGCGGTAGTCGGTAACGACGGCCTTCCTGTAGGTGAGACAGTAGGGAAGACGATCTCTTCGTCTCCCCATCCATCTCTCTCTCTCTCCTCTCTTCTTCTTCTTCTTCTTCTTCTTCTTCTTCTTCTTCTTCTTCTTCTTTGTCTTCTTCGTCTTCTTCTTCTTCTTCAGATACGAGGGTGAGAGAGGTTACAGGCAGAGGATACAGGCAGAGGTTACAGTGGGCATGATGCCCAGGTTCTGGTTTGACATTTCTGAGGCAGACATTGATTGGACAGGCAAGGGACTATTTTTGGAACTTCGCCATTGCAATCTTGGTGTTCTCCCTCGCCTCCATCTTCGTCTCTTCTCACCCCCCATCTCACATCTGTGGTAGCTCCCCATGTGTGTGTACGATGGGATGTCGTGTCAGTCCCGGTCAGGTTAGGACTTATATCCAAGTCTTCCACTGCGCTATTTTGTGCCATTTCATATGTATCAGGGTATGCATTGCCTGTTGATGTTTTACTAACATTGCATTGTCCATTCGGTCCTTTTCATCACATTGCGGATCCTTCGCTGTACATACATTGCCCAACTGGGCATGTATCAACGGTGGATGGATGGGAGTAGACATGTCGGGAGGTAAAAAAGGAGGTGGGAAAAGAGATGAGCAGGTGTATGGAAAAAGAGGCCCACCAGCGAGAGGGAGGGGACTGCAGGACCGGAGAGGGTGGCGTGAAGCCAGTCAAGGGGAGAGGATCCGTTTAGGTTTTGGGTGCCCGACGTGAGAAGGCGAGGGAGGAGGGGGGTTGAGAACCCTAAGCCATAGGAAAACCCTAAAAAAACCCTAACCGGAGTGTGGCGAGTTAGGGTAGAGTAGCGGTGACCTAATCAAGAAAAGAAAATAACAACCATGGAGGGGAGGGGAATGAAAAATAAACAAATAGTGAAATTTCAAGATAAAGAGGTGAGGAGAGAAATAAATTTTATTCTTTTGGAGTTATCGGCAACATTTCCCTACCCCCCATGGAGTGAAAAATGTGTCAAGAGGAGAGAGAGACCAAGAGAAGCACACTAAGTTTCTAAATGCCGCAAATTAAAATTTTCAAAAAAATAAACAAATAAATAAAGAAATGGCAGGGTGGAGGAGAGTGAACTAGCGCCTGGGGAGGTGAGCTCCCACGCCGCTAGGCTAGTACGCGCGCCCGACAGAAGCATGTGGCTCTTTGATTGCCACGTGGCATCTGTTGTAGGTGACGTGTGCGTCCGCGACGCTCGGGCAGGGTAACACCAGCAGTGAAGAACGACGACGAATAGCAATAGGTGGCGCAACAATTAGGGCGAGTGATGGAGATGGAGGGGGAGCTACAACATGGAGCACTTCGACTAGAGGATATGCTCTTTGATAATGAATACAACATCTCGACTGCAGAGGATGATGAAGGTGAGCAAGATGATGATCACGACGTGCTCTTCTATTATACAAATATCTGCATTATGTGTGAGACCTGGGAATCCGAAAGTGAGACGAGTTCTGATGTTGTTGTGCGTGAGAGCGACGAGCATGAGGGGAGGGCAAGAGAGAGGTGGGTCAAGCTGATAGCACTCTCTCATCATGTTTGAGGATGAGAGTGCAGTTGGCGATGGAGAGAGGGAATATGTCATTGATGACGCAGGTGAGTGAGAGGTTGAGGATAAGAGTGCAGTTGGCGAGAGGGAATATACCACTGATGACGAAGGTGAGTGGGAAGGGGCGTGGGGGCTATTGGCAACGGTGGCAACAGTGGCAGCAGCAGCGGCGACGGCAACGGCGAAAGCAGAAGCAAATACATCAACAGTAACAACAACAACATCAATAACAACAATAATGGAGGTGGAGCAGAGGTTTATGGCAGAGGTGGTGATTGTGGTAGAGAAGAGGCAAGGAATGAGCGAGATTGGCAAGAAGGGTGGGATGGTTGACAACAACAATGACAACAACAACAATAACAACAATAACAACAAAAAACAATAACAACAACAACAATAACAACAACAGCAATAACAACAACAACAATAACAACTTCAACAATGACGGTGAGAAGCAAATGAGTGAACTGGGTGAGACGGGCGTGAAGGAGGACAACAACAACAACAACAACAACAACAACAACAACAACAACAACAACAATGATGACGAGAACAACGAGATGGAGGAGAGGGGAGAGAACGCTGACAGCAACAACAACAACAACAACAACAACAACAACAACAACAAAGAAGGCGAAAACAACGAGATGGTTGAGATGGGAGAGGACGAGGACAACAACAACAACAACAACAACAATAGCAGCAACGGTGAGCAGGGAAAAGTGTGAGGAGTGTGAGAAGGATGACATTTACAACAACAACGACGGAGAAAACAACAACAAAAACAACAACAACAACAACAAAAACAAAAACAACAAAAACAAAAACAAAAACAACAACAGCAAGAGTAACAAGAATAACAACAATCACGACGACGGTGGCGACGACAACCACGGGGGCAACGGGGCAGAGCGTGGTGCTTCTGCATCCAAGCTCCTTATCAGCATCATGGGAAAGATGCCGCCATCAGTGAAGTGGGGTTTGAGGTTGAAGGTACGACTTACCGTTCCCCCCCACCCCTACCCAGTGTTTTCTCATGATGAATCGTGTCTTCTTTTCTGACAACGGGTGGGGATAGGATAGATGTTCTCCCTACGATGATTAGGGTTGATTGCCTCTCATCTTTCTAACCTTCAACTCTTAATCATGAAAGGATTGTTGATGATTACCCTTGTTATTGCTGGTGAGCTTATGTGCGAAATGACGTCAATATACATCGTTGTATAGGGGATATATGTTTCATGAGCAGGAGGTCAATCCTTCTCCTTCGTTGGGAAGTAATCAATGCCTCTGCTCCTTTTGGTGATAGGTGAGCCAACTACATATACAATCTGCCTGCACGCATCATAGTATAGAGATGCTAGACTCGGTTTCCAGCTCACATAAAGTACATCAGCTTTGGGGTTTTGCTTCATATCTGTGTTAGGGTTCGATTTCTGGCTTGATTGATAGAATTGGGCTTGATGCCTCGCTTACTATGCTGCTGTGCTAGGTTACGGGATAGGGTTTTCCCTCCAGGGGAGTTGTATTAATCGATGAATGAAGACAGACAGATTGGATGTCGTCTTATATGGATTGTTGTATGTATACAGGTAGTTTCTGATTGTAGGACATAGTTACACACCACTGTATAGGGACATTGGACCCCATTTCCAACTTACACACATCACATCAAGGTTAGGGTTTCGTCTGATAGATAAGATTGGGCTCGATGCCTCAATTTGTTTTGGAGATACTGTAGATAAGACGGATAGGTCGAGGAGGTCAACATGGTGAGGAGACTATCCATCAAACAGGGGCAGGCCCTGTGAGCAACCAGAGCTGAAAAAACCGTTGCCCCTTCGATCCTCCTGTACAGATACATCCACAACTCGTAATAGTCCGAGGAGATGACCATGGAAGATAGATAGATAGATAGATAGATAGATAGATAGATAGATAGATAGATAGATAGATAGATAGATAGATAGATAGATAGATAGAGAGAGAGAGAGAGAGAGAGAGAGAGAGAGAGAGAGAGAGAGAGAGAGAGAAGTGAGAGAGAGAAGGATTGGCTATGCTTAAAATGATAACATGAAGCACGGAGCCTGTTGGCGATGTCCCGCCTGGTTTCGGCCCTGCCGCCAGTTGCAAGGCCATCATCGGGGGACTTGAAAAAGCGCATGTGGACGGGATCAATTCCAGGGTTATACTTCCTGCTTGCGTACTCACGGGGCATCGAGAACCATCTCGAGTCACAATCCCAACTCGGACGTTTACTCCTACCCGCCATCCCAGGTAA
This sequence comes from Chara braunii, assembly GCA_003427395.1. Taxonomy (NCBI): domain Eukaryota; kingdom Viridiplantae; phylum Streptophyta; class Charophyceae; order Charales; family Characeae; genus Chara; species Chara braunii. The sequence goes on from BFEA01000646.1 coordinate 378,062, forward strand.
CTCGGTTTCACTTGGGGGGGAGAAACTGCTCAACAGGATTAAAGGTTCAGATTATAAGGGAGACTGAGTGATCATAGTCTTGGTGAGGGAGCGGGCATCAGAGATATGGCAGGGAAGAAGACAGAGGAGAAGATCAGAGAACAGTGGGTGGGAAAAAGGACTTAGGCGGGAAGCTGCACCAATGAGTGTCATGAGGAGAGTATCAGAAAAACGAGCTGTAAAAAATACGTCACCAAATTATGATAGATATATCGTCTGTAGAAGGAGACGAAAACCAGCGTGCGTTGATCGTCAGACAAAGGAGACACGTTTGGAGGAGGGAAGCGGGAAGATGTGGCGGCTGGCATATGAGGGACATGAATCAGGCAGACAGTCGTGCAGTATACAGCCGAGCGGACAGAAAACCAGAAAAAAACACAAAAAAAAAGGGAAACAGAAAAGACAAAAGGACCAAAAAAGCAAAATCAAAGAAAATCAGAAGATGCGAACCCTGCAAGCCACCGGGGCAAAGAAAAACAAACCCCACGGCCCTCCTTGCGAAGACACCACAGTCCTACTTGCAAAGATACAGGTTTGATATTTGCAGTCTCGACAGTTGATCATCCCTTCTACTACGGCCACAGGATATCCGGCTTTTTGGCCCTACTCCTAAACCAAGTTAAAAAATGGCGGCCCAGTCATCCAGTAACCCCTTATTTTCACGGGAAACCTCCCGTACCCCCTTGAAAAACAAAAACCTTGGAAATCCCTTCGAACGTAGCACTCTTCTTAATGCCAACAACGTAGCACCCACTCCACAATGATCTGAGAAGTGGGTCGCGACCCTATGTAGATGGCATTTAACTGACGCTTTCTTGTATTGTACTGGGCCGACGGACAAGAAGTCCTGGGTAGACTGAATTATGAGGGGATTCTCAGTCCACATTGTTGCCTGGTTCTTCATCATGGCGACACACTTTACACCAGGGGGGTCCACAAAGCAGATGAGAGAACAGCCCAGGAAGTCCCATTTTCCGCTTCCGTCGTCAGTTCGGACCAGGGACAAATTAGCATCAAATGGGTTGTGGAATAGCCGCAGCAGGTTTCCTGCTTTCTCCAGCCATATACTACTTTTTGTTGGAGGACCAAAAAAATGTTAATGTCATCTACGAGGCGGATCCCGGTTAGTCTTTAGGAAGTGAAACTCGTTGTAGGAGCAAAGCAGGCATGCCAAGGCCGGGCTCGAGCATTTACCCATTGGGATGCCCATTACTTGTTTAATCGTTCTACCTGTTATTCTTGCGTATGTATGTGGAAGGTCAAAATTCACGAAATCCAAGATCATAGTGAATCTCACTGATACCCAGCCGAACTCGCCAAAACTTCTAGCAAAACAGGCCCCTTTGCCCCTTTTATTCATTCGCACACAATCTTTTTCTTCACTCAAAAATGTGTCACACACCCACTCCACAACTCTAGAGATAGATGGATGGGGAAGTTTTGTGAACATCTCCTTTATATCAAAGCTGGCGCCTAGAAGACATTCATCTCTACGATGAGACACCTGCCTATCAATCTCCATTATCCTACCTTTCAGCAGGGATGTGGATTTGAGGTTGAAATGAGACCTAGACGGCAGACTCCAGAGAAGAAAATTGATGGCCCTGGCAATAATAATACAGGCTCTCACGCTTGTTTCCGCAAAAAAGGGCGAAATAGGGCGCCACCTAAAAGTATCTTTGTGCTTAGGAATACCATAACATTACCCAAGATGACCTTTGTCATCCCAAGGAGCCAACTTGCAGGCTACTATGTTCATGTACTTTTTTTTGCACAAACTTAATATTGCGTCTTCTTCAATGTCGACCACAACGAAGCCTGAATTATCCTAGAACAAACAAGAAAGTGCCTGTTGATAGATACTTCGGCAACACACCAAGGAATCTCCAACGTTGTGATCTATGGGGCCGACTACCAAGTCTGCCAGTTTCCTTTCCCACTTAGTCAGAGAGACGTTACTAGAGTCAGCCTTGGTCGGCCGTTCCCTGAAACAACGTGCCACTTCGCGGTTAGTCAGTCGATTGGATCCTGGACAGCTAGAAGTACCCGTTTCAGTAGCCCTTCTAATGGACCCCATTGAGACTGGTCTTTCTAAAGGAAGGGAGTTCTTTAAGTTGATCACACACCTGGGTAACTCTGAGAATTATGTAAATCGAAAGAAAACGTGCCCATCGCTGTTCCTAGGCAGGATCGAGTCACAAGGAGAACAATTGCAATAAAAAAACGTTGTTTTGGACATGCCCCTATGGTTGTGCAAGTGGCTACCCACAGTTTTTTGGCCGGTCCATACAAATCTCAGTTGAGAGATCATGAAGTCAGCAACACATTGGGGTTCGCACCGCCTTCGAATCTCCTTTTTTGCTACATTGATGACCTCCCGTCGAATCATGTTTTCAGAAAAAAACAGATTTTATTGTGATATTCGTCAGACATTTTAAACCACATTTCAATTTCAGGACCCTACCAACAACAACTTTCAAAATTGCTCTGGTCCTTCCATTTCCAAACGACTCAATGCAATTATATAAAGTAATTAGTGCTTTGATTTCAAAGTTGTAGAGCATCTTTCTCGACTGAGGCATCTGCAACCACGATAGTAAGACAAACTTTCTCTGTTGCGACAGACTTTTCGATAGCCTTATATGCAATACGTTGAACGTACCCCCTTTCCTGAAAATCAACCTGGCATCTTTCAGAAACAGCCTTCGGTTACCATGCTCTATTATCGACCAACCCAGCTGCTTCTTCAAACGGCCCCAACCTTCGTAGAAATAAAACCCACCCCTAGTCCTGATAGTGGCAGAAAAAAAGTCAGAGTTGGTGGCATTTTCTAAGGTTATGCCCAGACAGAATGTAAAGGATGACTTGTCAGATAATAGAGAGCTCCCAACCGAGACTTCCCAGGCCAAAAGATGATTGTTACTGGTCGTGGCAGGTTGCAGACGCCGTGCTTCCTTTCGAAAGTCCTTCTCTTTCTCCTCCCCTTCCTTCGTATACAGTGTTTGCGCCTTCGTTGTGTGTTCAGGGTTGGAGACCATCTCGCTATACAGCTCACCTCTACTTCTCTAAGTTCCTTAGAAGGTACGTTGACTAGTGGAATAGCAACATAATTCTCCCACCCTTTAGCTGCCAGCCATCTCCTTAGCTTATGGTTACCTCTCGTAGAAAAACGGTTGACATTCCCAGAGTGTTCATCCCATCTCTCAGATATACCCCTGGTAGTAGACCCAATATACGTAGCTTTCATCCATGGTGAAAGAAGGACATACACACAGCATCCGTCTCCTTCACATATATCATACCCTCCATGCACTGAATCAACCCATTGATCGACAAATTGTAAGCCCCACTTGATCTGTCCGGCTAGAACTAACAGTAGCACGAATAACCTCAGCTTCTGCTCAAGCCAACACTTATCCTTACCTTTCTTTATCCTGTTAGCCCTCTGCTGGCACAGATCCTTGACCTGTTGCCATAACCACGTGGGGTTATGGTAAGACTCAAGAAGGGTTCTCTTATTGAGTTTCCTCCGTCATTTCGTTATCATGCTCCAGAACCTCCTCCTCTTCCTCGTCTCTTACACGTATAGCCGTCAAGTCTGCAACCGCCTGTTTTTTGTTATGGTATTTAACCTTATCTTTGTTGCATAATTCCACTAACTCGTTCTTATACATCGCCATGAGTACCTTCTCCATTTCCTCTCTATACTTCCTCCTGCCCCTAGGGCCATGGTTCGCAACCACGGCCTTACTCCCTTCTCTAACCCGATTGAACCCAAGACCAGGTGACATACTAAATCTAGCAGCAGATAGGCTCCCTCTCATACGGCTGGCTGTGCCAGCCACTGAAGGAAACACCTCAGCGAGTCGACCCGTCGATCTGGCGCTACCCACCGGAGTCTCTGCTTGTAGACGCGACGTACATGGATTGTCTTGAGTCTGTTCACCTGCCGGGGTCGCCATGCTTCGTGTAACCAGACAGTTAGCATTCATCAGAGCTTGCTCCCGGATGACAATACCAGGTGCTCTTCTACTAGATGGCGCAAGTGGAGGAGCGGGAGGAGGAGAGGTGTGCTGGTTAGAGCGTGCGCAGGTTGAGGGGGAATAGGAGGATTAGGGGGAACAGGAGAGCGCGCTGCAGGAGGTGATATAGGTTGATCAGAGGGTTGTTCATCCGAGATAACAACCGTTGGATGTTGAGGCTGATGTGACACAGTCAGAGGTTGCGGTTGAGGACGAGCAACCGGCAGTGGCGCAGCTGTTGGAGCGGTGCGTATGTTTCGAAAACGCTGAGGTTCAGCCCGAGATCCTCCTGCTGCAGTTTCAACCGGGGCAACCGGTGGAGTCGTGGCCTCAACAGCCACAGCCTGGACATGATCTGCAGGTGGTGGATTGGCGGCGCTTCGATTAGAAGCTTCGATCTTCTCAATCAAACCGATAACGCGCTCAAACATCATATTTTGCTGATTCTCCGTCCGTTCCATCATCAGGTTCTGATGTGCCTGAGCACGCTGCACGTTGTCAATGTTCATGAGCAACAGCCCTGCGTCCAGAGCACCGACTTCATTGACGCGCTGCCTCGGGTTGGAAGGCTGCCCTGCTGGAACACCCGTGATCTCGTCTTGTCCCTTGTTCTTGGCTTTGTCAGCGTTGCTTGCCGGGTTGTCTCCTTCGGCAGTCTCACAGTCTTTCACGACAATCTTTTCCCACAACTTCCTATTATCCTCTTCTCTCTTCTTCTTTATTTCTTTCATTTTTTCATCCATCATCTTGGCCAATCGAGCCTCTTTTTCTGCCTTTTTTCGTGCCTCTTCCTCGATCCTTTTCATCTCTGCATCCTTCGCAACCCTCCCTCGTTCTTCCCTCATTCTTCGCTCGTTTTCCAATCTACGTGATTTCCTTAATTCTCTATGATCATACGCTAACTCCCATACCAGCACCAAAATTTCTCCCTCAGCAGATCTGGGCCTGGAATTCCACGAGTTCCAGCCCGTCCCTCCTTGATACGGGACCACCTGGTGCGGCTGATATGAAACTAGTGCATTAGAGGATGGTGTCATTTCTGATTCGTGGGACACGCCGTTAGTAACAAAAGCTTGAGGTACTGGGGGAGGAGGAGCAAGAAGAGGAGGAGGGAGAGCAATAGGGGGAGGGGGAGGGGAAGGAAAGGTGGAAGCAGAAGGAGCAGGTAACACGGAAGATGAGACAACATTAGATGGTAGCGGAGGAGCCGAAGGGGCGTACTGCTGTGAAAACGCCGGAGGCTGGGATAAGATCGGATAGCTACGATTAGTCGTTTGTCCGAAACTCGGTCCACCAATCGGCCTCCCCGACACATAGCGATCATCCCTCCTTGGATGGGGACAGTTCCTAGCCCAATGGCCATGCTGCCCGCAATTGAAACACTCGCCATATGGAATGTGAAAGTTTTCCCCCATGCTCGTTGTTTGAATTCCTTCGTTCCGCTTGGAGCAGGCCTCGTTACGAAGATCGACTTGAGCCTTCAAAGCCGGGACGTAATTGACATCGGAGAACCAAGTGAGAATTACTGGCGAATCCACCACTCCACGACCACCACGGTGATTAATGCGCTACTATTGGTCGAGAAGGAGGTCAGCATGGTGAGGAGACCGTCCATCAAACAGGGGCAGGCCCTGTGAGCGGCCAAGGCTGAAAAAACCGTTGCACCTTCGATCCTCCTGTACAGATACATCCACAACTCTTAATACTCCGAGGAGATGACCATGGGAGAGAGAGAGAGAGAGAGAGAGAGAGAGAGAGAGAGAGAGAGAGAGAGAGAGAGAGAGA